>CAHIKZ030004103.1:2275000-2305000 GCA_903632075.3 Acanthosepion pharaonis | reverse complement strand
GAAAAAACAAACAAAATCCTAATATACAATTATGCTGTTTTAATGTTCCGACGTTGACATTATATTAACATTAAAACAGCATAATTGCATATTAGGATTTTTTTGTTTTTCCGTATATATATATATATATATATATATATATATATATATATATATATATATATATATTTAGGTATTTAAACTTGTGTTTGATACGGGTCCAAGATACTGAAGCACTGTGTGAAGTTGGAAATCACAATTTATTGTTTGGCAGCACTACCTCCTTAAGGCACTTGATGTAGGCCTCCGTGTTGAGGAAGTCAAGTCTGTGGGAAGATGAATAGAGGCATTATGTCGCCATAACTCGTGATCACTCCAAACACCATGATGTTAACTGGATATATCATCCAACTTTTTCTGAATTCTCTGCACTGAACTCAGACTGACGCCTAAACACTCTGAAATGTTCATATTTGAGCTTCCGCAGTTGATAAAATCAAAAACAAACAAGGCTCATGCGCAAAAGTAAAAATATAAAATGGTGACAATTTATCCATCGCACTCTGCATATAGATATTTGCATCACCGAAACTTTGGGCCACTCTCTCGATTTCGAATAAAAGTCTGAAGGTTGCATGACTTTTGTAAATCTAATTTTCTTGCTCACTTCGAGTGAGAGGGACTTTCTCTTGAAGGCTTTTATCATATATTTCATAATAGGTATCTGCACTTGCTCACTGAAAAAACAGCATAATATGATGAAAAAAGTCCCCAAAGTTAGTAAAAACAAAATTTTATCGTTTTGTTATTATTAAGAGGAAAGACCAAAGTATTTCTATTATTTTATTAAATTTTTTAATCCTTTCTAGCACGTTCGAAATTTTGCTTAAAATCTTATTTTTTACGTCAGCGGTCGACGAAATATTTAAGATTTGCATTTTTGCGGCTTTTTTTTAGGTGAAAATCACATTTGATTTGGAAACTCTTGCAAAAATTAAATAATTGTCAAATTTTAACAAATGAATGAAATTATTTTTGAAAACTGTTTTTTAGAAAATCTAGGTAAATTTTTTTTTTTTTTTTTAGATATTTTACTCCCCACTTATTTAATTTCATGAAATTTCGAGAAATTAAATTGCAGTCTCAAAATTTGTTTTATTAACTAAAAGCTGGACTTCTTGGAGAATGTAAATCGTTTTTTTATTCAAACTACTGCTCATTTCCCGAAAATCTGCTCCGAATCTTAAAATAAAAAATGCAATAAAATTATGACATTATTTAATTACAAAAGCTTTTAATTAGTTTTATAAATAAGATTTATTAGGACACTATTGTCTTATGAACATTTTTTTTCGAAGAATAATAAATTTTTGCAAGAATTTTTAATTTAAAAAGAAAATTATAATAATGTATAGTATATAAATCGTTTAAAATTCTGCATTACTTCAGTTCGGTTAGGTGATATTATTAAGTGAAAACTACATGTACGAATCCAAAATTGTAAAGCTCAATAAAAGTCGTTTACACACTATATTTTTTAAATTTAAAATTTTTCTTATGTTTATTAAATATTACGAAAGTTGTCCCTGTTTGAAAGTATGGTCAGTGATACGCGACATAATCAGAAAATAAGAGTGATGATTTAGTAAATTGAAATTCAATATTACTAAAATTAGACTACGGGAAATATTTTTCCAACATGATATGGGTATTGTAGCTTTTTGAATGTATTTTCTACGTATGTTTCTTCTTTATCGCTCAATATTTACCTAAAGAAGAAACATACATAGAAAACACATTCAAAAAACTACAATGCCCATATCGTTTCATCCACAACGCAAGAAGAAAGGTATACAAAATATACAATCACAAGAAAAATAACAATATGATCCATAATAATAAATTATATGAGAACAGATACATAATACTACTAACCAAATCCGTCACGTCCACTGTCCAGAACAACCTATCCCATCTAAATAATCTTAAAATAATCACGAACGCTTCCAAGATCATTATGGATATAATCAGATCCTTAAATACCCATAGCAATAATATTTCTGAAGCAGGTATATATAAAATAAATTGCCAAAACTGTTCCTCACTGGAGAAACATGCAGAAATTAACCCCCCCCCAAAAAAAACACATATCTATGAGCACAAAAGAGACTTCATAAATAACAATTTAACAAATGCACTAGTCATACATAGAAATAAATTCAACCACAATTTTGATTTTATAAATGCTACACTCTTAAAAAAGAAAATAATTAATTCAGAAGGAAAATCATCAAAACTGCCGCCATTGAATGTTATCCAAATATTAATCTACGCTCAGGTTTTTTTTCCCCCAATATCACCTTTCCTAACAGAATTACTACTCTCCCAAGAACAACGTACACAATAAATATATCAAGAAAATGGTTGAATCCGTGAACACAACAATACAAACAATATTTCTACACATGAAAATATTCTCAAGAAATATTCTCTTTAAACATAAAGTAATTGACATAATTTTCCAGTTTACCATATGAATATACAATAACGTTTCTAAATTTTTCTAGTTTCTAACGACATTTTGTTTCTTGTTTATAGATACTTTGTTTCAATAAATTCAATTCGTTTTTTGCCTTGAAAAAGTCCACACTGGACGAAACGGGTCGGCTAAAACTATTTTTCCTACTGTCTTTTTTCCTTTATACATTACATACATACAAACACATATACGCACACACATATATATATACCTTTTCTAAGATCATCTTTAGGGATAAATTACAAAGAGAAACTTATTGTAACTGCGATAAAAACTTTAGTCATTGTGATTTTTAAAAACACGCGCAAACGCGCTATGTTATCGTTATTTTAGAATTTCTTTAAATTTATCCAACAGCTAAGAACAGAAAAATTTAAGACTTCCCAAAATAATCGGAAACTATAAACTAGGATAAGTGTATGGAACTATAAAAATACACAAGCCTAACTTCCCTCTCCGTTTCATCACCACTCTGGTTTATCAATTAACCGAAATCAGCAAGCAATTCATTAAACCTATTCTTAAGTCAATACAGTATAAAATCAACTCTTGAACTAATCCGAATCTTAAGAACACAAAAACCTAATAATGAAACCATAGCCCCTACTTGATGTTGAAAAATTGATTTACCAATGTCCCATTTAAAGAAAAATTGATATAATTATGAAGAATATTTGCAACAATCCATCTCTCCCGCCATTAAAAATTAAATCTAACATATTACGAAAACTACTCTTGACTTGTATAACTGAGGTTCCCTTCTATAACCATCAAAAAATAATATCTACGTGCAACGTGATGGCATTTCCGTGGGTTTAGTTCTGGGACCAACATTTAGTAACTTCTACATGGCTAACCTTGAAAATAAAATATTTAACACCACTGAGAAACCTTCTATCTACCTAAGATACGTAGATGATATTCTTAGTTAAAAACATAAAGGAAGTACATGAACAACAAAAAACTTAAAAAAAAAATCTCCAGTCATAACTTCACATATGAACTTAACATTAATAATAAAATCCCTTTTCTTGATGTATTGATAGATATTACTAATAATATATTTGCTACCCCCCCCATAAAAAAAAAACAACTAGCATAAACACTTGTACTCTAAACTATAAAAGTCAATGCCCTATTACAAAAAAATATATTATACAAAATTTGATGCACCATGAAAAAAATTCTACACTTAATTAAAAAACATTAAGCAAACTCTAATTAAGACTGCTTTTCCTAATTACCACGTTGATGATAAAATTAGACGAGCCATTAATTATATTGATATAAATCAAAAAGAACATAATACTTCCTCAAATAACCCTAAATATATCAACCTACTGTACCATAATCAAATGCATTCTTACTATAAGATGAAAAAATCCTAAAAAGTCTCATAAGCACGGATCTCAGTAAAAACTAAATCCAATTATATATTATACTAAATTTAACAAAATCAACTGAACGCAATAACTCGTCCCCATGAAGTAGCGTATTTGAAAACAAAAATCATATGTCAGTTTAAATGTCCTTTAGGACATTGTATCTCTGACAAAAAAGTAAGTATAATTGTTGTCTTGACGACCACAAAATTATCAAGACGTCTTACACTTCATTTGTCGGATACAAGTTTTAATGCACAAAATCTAAAAACACATTTCTGTCCACCTTCACAATGCAGGAAAATACTTGTTGACAACACTAATCTACTACACTATGAAAATAATAAACAAATACTTCATATACGCGTTGCCCTCTACATCAAACTCAACCAACAAACACACAACAAAATTTATTACGAATATAGCAACAATATATTAAAGTGCATATAACATTTATATACTTATGCAATTTTACATTTCTCCTAATTTCCGGTCAGCTCCCTTGGAATGAAACACTTGTTTTGCAAAAATTTCATAACTACAACTGATGAAATAAAAAAATTCTAAAATAACTATAAAAGATGGCGTTCGCGCGTGTTATTTTCAAAGTCACTATAGACGAGGACATGAAGGGGTAAAACAGGCAACATGAAGACCCACTTCAGACCACAATCTTATGTGAGTTTTTGAAATCCATTTCGTCATTGTGCTACCAGGGATGTAAAAGAGGATACATTTATAAAGCAATTGTTAAGTTTCATGAAAACCAGTTGAAAGATCAAGGAAAAATAAAGAAGAAACCAGTAAAAATTGCCATTTTTCGCTATTTACGCGGGGTTTCACTATATGAGTGGACTAAATGATCAAGTTAAATGACTGTTAAACAATCAATTTATTGTTGGCTACAATCGAGTGAAAGCTTGTATGAGATGACTTGAATATTGAGGGAGTTTTTAGTTTAAAATTTATGTTGAAATCGATTTGTTTTCAAATTGATTTTTTGTTTTTTTCACGGTTAAACGCAGTGGCGTGGAAATAAAAATGATCGTTGAGCTCGTCATGATGTAAGTAACCTACATACCGAGTTTGAAAGAAATCGGGGGAAAAAGTTGAATTTATCGATTTTCATCGGCTTTATCGATTATTGATTTTTTAAAAATTGTCGATTTTTTTACGTTAAGAATCTACATTGTACAATGTATGTGCCACGTTTGGTCAAAATCGGTTGGATGGATCTCAAGTTAAAAGGTATCACACAGACAGACATCCTCTGTTTTATATATATATATATATATATATATATATATATGATAGAAATGTAGTTTTAAGGTATACTCAGGAAAAGGTAGAATTTTTAATGGTAATGTTGGTAGGTTTCTCATTTGGAAAGCTGGCGGAACACAATCTTTTTTTGATGTAGTAGCTTTATGATACATACTTAGGCAATCATTCACGAGATTATTTGCTATCGCTTATGCAATACAATATTACCGCAATGCAGAGACAAAACCTCATGTTTTCTTACAACTTCACAGTTCTGTTATATCTGTTCTCTACTCACCAACGCATTTCAAGCATCTCCTCTGATTAACTGCCTTAATTTATGGAACTCCGCCCCTGTGTCTGCCACAGTCTCTTTTAAACCCATTATGTGAAAAATGACACTCCTCTGATGTAGTATTTAGAATTACTTCTAGATATTTAGAATATAGATTGTACCTGCCAGGCTAGGTTTGCATTGAGTGGTAGAAGGGAAGCTGTGTCTTTGAAATAAAACAGAGAAATGGAAGTCTCAAATCTGAAGAGTTCAATGTGACATTTTGGAAGAGTATATACCTTAACTTCATACTGTTGTCTTTAGCTGAATATATCTATCTGGCTGTTGAGCTATTTTTAAAACATGCGCCCTTTTTACATAATGGGAATTATAAAAAAATTGGGCTTAATTTCAAAAATAGTCTTTGTATCAGAATATTTTCCAAGATATAGAGATCAATTTTCTCATTTCTAGAATGAAAAAAAAGTGTATGTCAACTTAGGCCTTTTGAGATCATATTGATCGAAATATGTTCATTATTAATTTTAATTGTTATTCCCCCATCGACATTTTAGGTCAAATTCCTTGTGATATTAAAAGTAAGTAGTGTGAAGTAATGTGAAATGTGATTACAGTGGAGTAATGGATAGCGGTTCGGATTGAGCAATCGGATATATATATATATATATATATATATATATATATATATATATATATATATATATATATATATATATATATATATATATTCAAATATATTTATGTTTGGCTAAACAATTTAGCCATATCATGTCGATTAGTTTTCGTTGTGATCCTTTCAAATTCGCAGATTAATCTTTCGGGGTAGATTTAGAAAATTGAGTAAGAAAAATAACAACGAAACTAATCGATATGATATGTCTAAATTATTTAACCAAACCTGTTTGAATGAAAATATACTGCCTAAATATACACACTATCTATCTATCTATCTATCTATCTATATATATATATATATATATATATATATATGCCTATGCATATACATTTTTAGTGGATATCTCTTTTTAGTAGACGGTCCATTCTTTTTTAATTTTTAAAGAGTATATTTATTATCGTCTACCGCACAGAATATTCGAATATTATTAAATATAATATTAAATCGTATTAAAGAAAAATTTGCACCCTGAGGCAGGATTTGTATTTAGTTCCAACTTGGCAAGTGAAGCCATCGTTAGATCCGACATGTTTCTACCGACTCAGTGACGAAGGTCTTTGCCGATCAAGCAAGGCTCAATAGTGCTTTGAAGCGAAATCCTTCTCATCAAAACTCCAATATTCAGGTCATTATCCGATAATAAATATATTGTTAAAAAAAATATATATATATATATAGAGCCTCGACCCAAATACCTGTATCCTCTAAAATAACGTTTAAGTGATAAAAGTCTGTAGGATTAATAAATAAAAAAACGAAAACTGAGTAGATATCAAAGTAAGGGAAGATTAAAGCAAATTGAAGATAACTATGTCATCTAGCCCTTTTAAATGAATCCTATCTGCTATCCGAGAAAATTAATTTTAGAAGTGCCATCTTTTACTTGATCTCGAACACCGATCTATCTATGGATATGTCTGTCTGACTCTTTTTCGTTTACTACTAAAATCATGCCTCAATCACTAAGCTGTACAAGCAACTGTTACGGATAAGAGGATTGCCCATAGTTATTTATCCACTCCAGTGTTCAAGGAAGTTGTTTTCGTCTATGGGTATATCCCCTGCTATCGGTCATTGCCCCCGAGCAGCTGAACACATCCTTTCAAGGATTAGAGAATGTCTAAAAAGAATATAAACAAAGTATAATCTTTGCTATTATCAAAACTATATCTGCTTGAATAGCCCAGAGGTTTAAGACAAAAAGTGTTGTTTTAGGTTCGTCGAAAACTGTGGCTCTGAGAAGTCATGAAAAAGAAAAAGAAGGCTACAATAAACATTGAGATTAATCAGAATTGTCAGTCGAAATCAATCTATCTATCTATCTATCTATCTATCTATCTATTTAAGTCTGTTCTTTATATATCTAAATCTGTTTATATATTTATCTGTCAAAGTAAGTTCAGATCTATTTGAATGTTCATATCTATCACAGTCTGTTCACATCTATCTATCTATCTATCTATCTATCTATCTATCTATCTATCACAGTCTGTTCACATCTATCTATCACTATTCACGTCTATCTATCACAGTCTGTTCACATCTATCTATCTATCTATCTATCTATCTATCTATCTATCTATCTATCTATCACAGTCTGTTCATATCTATCTATCTATCTATCTATCTATCTATCTATCTATCTATCTATCTATCTATCTATCACAGTCTGTTCATATCTATCTATCTATCTATCCATCTATCTATCTATCTATCTATCTATCTATCACAGTCTGTTCATATCTATCTTCATCTATCTATCTATCTATCTATCTATCTATCTATCTATCTATCTATCTAATATCCTAGACTGGATTTATTAAACCCACCACATCTCTCATTTATTCTAATGATTAGATATAATTCTACAGTCGGAGTTGAAACACTAATTCCTGTTTTATTTAAGCGCCTACTACATTTGAATCTGTTATATTCATGCGAAACTTCCTACTTTTCTTAGTGTTGCCCACTGACTATACTAATATTCCACCATTTTCCAGCTCAGGTTCTTCGTTTAACTTGCTACACGGCGAGTGCAATCTTGCATCTATCAATATTCAAAGGCCCATGATAAAGAGATAAAGGATAAAGAATTGAGAGAAAGCAAGAGAGTCTTTTTGCCGTGGGTTTTCACTCACCATTTCATCCATCGGGTCCGCTTATCACATTCCTTAATATTCATCTCATAGTCGAACCTAAAAACCAAATGTATGCTTACTTTATCCTAGCAGTTACACTCATGTGTTCTTTATATTTATACTTTCATGCTCCTAATTAAAAAGCGAGACCCCATTTTATCTCTACGGTGCAATGCTTATCCACGTGTTATTGTTGGCCCTACGTCCGCTAGAGGGATCGAAGAAGCCGGTGTCAGGTGAATTGATAGATGATTAAGTTAATTTCACATCGCTCATATCACCATCGATCAGTTAGAATTGTGAAAAGTCCAGGTGTTGACCTAATTGGGGCGCATTATATATTTCATCAGAGGGACAGACAAGAGCCTAGCCAAGGTAAATAAAACATTTGGCAGATTGTATGAAAGTGCCTGGAGGATTAAGATTGACACAAATTTAAGAGATAATCATATATATGGGTCCGAATTGTAGAATACTCACTCCCGCCACGCGAATACTCCTCTCAATTCTGCGACCCTGACAGCTGATTTAAAAATATTTTTTGCGATGAAAACAGAAAAAAAAATGAAATCAAAAAGAGTAAATAAGGTAGATAGGTACACTATTTACATTATTCGGACTATTGTCTTCATCTCCATATTTATTACAACGTTTCGGCCGTTGTACGCTCCGGCCTTCTTCAGGTGGTTATCTCCTGTTAATTCCCCTCTGCAAGTTCTCCACTGACTTAACCGGGTATTGAACTCACACTCTTTGGGTCCTGTCACTGGATTTAAACAACGCCTTTATCCACTCTGCCTTGAGGACATCTGTGTATGAATTTCTTGGTATTATAAATCGAATGTCTCAGCACCATTTTTTACCAGTGCTCATATTGCAATTTTTTGCTGTTATCATTGCATGTTTTAACCAGAGCTCGTATTGCAATTTTTGTTGTTATTATCGCTTTTCTCAGGCATTCCTTATTACTTATTAACAAGAGATAACTGATAATTAACATCCATTAAACATGGCTCGTGGAACTAGAGCAGTCTACCCCAGTGAACGAAATAAAGGGTTCAGTTCGACATTCCAACCACCTCAAGAAGGCCGAAGCGTACAACGACCGAACTCAACTTATTTAATAGCGAATTCTGTCGGTTGGCTCAGCCATAGTAAGGTAGATATAGAATCAACACGGTAGGCTCAAATCCAGTTTGATTAGATCTAGGTGCTGTTTGAACGAGAATAAAAAAAGGCAGACATAGGTTCAGTATGTAAGAGAATTAAAATAAGAGGCAGACTTAGGCTAGTTTGCACGATAGTCAAAAAGTTAGAGGCTCAATTTGCAAGAGAATAAAAAAAACCAGACAGACACAGGCCCAATTTGCACCAGAAAAAAAGGCAGTCATAGGTTGACTATGACAGGGGTCGGTGACCTACGACACGCGTGCCACACGTGACACAACAAGCAATTTCCAATGGCACACAACCGCAAATGACATCACAAAGTCTGAACCAATAACTACTACAAAGCAAAGAAGACATTTAGTTGTTATAATTTTAATATATACTATTTAGTATATGTTACTATATATAATATATTGTAGAACAGGTATATAGACCTTGACTTGTATAAAAATACGTCTGTTGTTGGCACACTTAATGATTTTTAAACACTAAGTCGGCACATAGTTAGCAAAACGGTTGCCGACCCCTGCGTTACACCATCCGCACATCGGAAAGGAGGAGAAAGAGAGAAGAAAGAAAGAAAGAAAGAAAGAAAGAAAGAGAGAGAGAAAGAAAGAAAGACAGAGAGCGAGAAGAAAGAAAAAAGAAAGTCAGAGAGAGAGAGAAGAGAGAGAGAGAAGAGAGAGAGAGAGAGAAGAAAGAAAGTAGGAAAGAAGAAAGAGAGAGAGACAGAATAAAGAAAGAAAAAAGTTTATTTCTATTAATATGGTTTACATATTATTGTATATATATTACTATAGAAAATATATTGTAGAACAGGTATATTGACCCTGACTTGTATGAAAATACGTCTGCTGTTGGCATACTGATTGATTTTAAAACCCTAAGTCGGCACATAGCAAAAGTTTGCCGACCCTTGGACTATGGTACAGCAAGCAGGTTGCTTCTTTCTGTGAGGTTTACTCCTCCTGCACGGGAATGCAGACGGCATTTGCCCCAAGCGACCCATCAGGGTATCATCCATCTGTCGCTTTGAGTTTTTCCCTCATCAGCAAGAAAATTGTCTCCCACTTCCAGCCATACAGGAAAATGAACCCACACTACGACATATCAAAACAGCTTCTATTTATTTAACCTGTTACTAATTACGAGTGACTTAATGAAAAAATCTAATATCAGCTTTGAGCCATCGTTTACTACATTAAATCTATTTTGTTTGGGCGTAACTCTCATCTGCCAGATTATTGTTTGCATTAGAAAGATTTCTATTCTCTCTTCATTATTTTATAGCAAAGGAATCAATTCCTTGGTTCAACCAGCTTGTACGGTTGGAAAAGGTTTTGTTTTGTGGCTAGTCGAGGAGACGTAGGGGTAAGGAAGAGGGTACTGTTGCTTAAGCCTTCGACTGTTTACACCTTCCCATACCCGTGCATAAATATTTCGGTCGGAGTTCTTTTAAATATAAAGCGTAAGCATTATTATCGATTAAACGGTGCAAGGGTTCTCGGCTTTGTCGAATCCTGTCCATTCTTAGATCTGGAACGGAGGCAGTGATTAGGTAAAGAACAATTTTTACAGCAACACTTCTCCGCCCCCTCCCCTCCCCCCCCCTCCTCTCTCTTTCATTACTCCGCTTCATCCGTGCTCTTATTTCTGTCTTATTTTTAGCCTCCTCCTCTCTCTCTTTCTCTTTTCTCTCTCTCTCTTTTTTACTGGTGTTGTGTTTTTCTGAGCCAGTCTTTCTTTTTGTATATAATTTGTCCTCTCTTTTCTTTTTGCAATGCGAGCTCTCTATATAAAGCTTCTCTCTCTTTTACTTAAAAACGATAGAAAACCAATTCCCTGTTTTGGGTACAATAGAACCTTATATTAACACGAGTTTACTAAGACCATAAAAAAAAAATGACAGCGTATTTTGTTAAGCCCTTAGTACTATTTAGTTCACTTAGTACTATTTGGTTCACTGTGTCGCGCTAGACAAATTTTCTCTCCAGAATCTGTCTTACATATTTATAAGTCTGCTATTCGTTCCTGCTTTGAATATAGCTGCCACATATAGACTGGTGCTCTTGCTATATATTTAGAAATAAAATCTGAATCTGCAATGTTATTGGTCTTGACCTTGCATCTCGGATTCAGTCATTTTTTATACCGCTGTACTGTAGGTTCCATGTAATTTTTCTATAAATGCTTTTCATGGTAACTGTTCTGCTTAGACTTTATAAATTCAATATTTATTCATTTTACAGTTGAATTGGCTCGATGTAACCGTAAGTTCTATACTAACAGTTTCTTCTGTCACACTTCTCGCTTGTGGAACTATTTTCTGAATTCTTGCTTCCCAGCCAACTTTTCAAAAATTGAAATGCATTGTGAATCATCATTTACCGTTTTCTTGATTCTTTTTCTTTTATTGTTCTTTCTCCTTAATAACGTTTTTCTCATGATTCTTTCACATTTGGTAGCCCATTGTGTCTTAATAGCTTTATTGCCTTGCCTAGGGTGAAATGATTAAAAAAAAGGGGGGGTTGTGGTGTCCTCCCTTTAAAGAGTCTATGGTGGACTCTTTCGCCTACTATAAAATTAGTAGGAGAGAAGGCCTTGGGGGAACAGCCGACCAGATTGTTCAGCTGTCGAACTCTTTGCCTCGAACAGATTTGTTCAGACTTTGCTGTCGAAATCTCTGTCTTTCGCAGAGAGGAACCCGCACGAGGCTTTGCCGAAGGGCAAAGATTCGTCCGGGGAGGTAGACAAGCCCTGAAGCCGTTTATACGGGTTCTAAAGGAATAATTTTGGCCGTTTACGGGATCGGAGAACCCACGGTAAATTTGGCCCTGTGCCACATACATTCCTCGTGGTGGGGCTGTTTGAACGCTGGGTCAACCGACACACACTTACTAGTCATGTAATACTCTTCTGTTGTATTTACTGTTTAATATATGATATATCTGCAACACTTGTTTTGTTATTTTTTAACCATTTACTTGGTCATAACAAAAAGAAAAAAAAGGAAAATGTTATTATAGTTTACTTATTTTCACGCTGAAACACAAATCTCATGTGACGCCTTTATTTTTATTTTTATTTTTATTATTTGTTTTCACTTTTCTTCTGGATTTCGCAAAAACCTATTGAGCTCACCATTGTCGGAACAAAAACATTGACACCTGATGTCATCCGTTCAATGCAGATCAATAGAATAATGTCTTTTATAGTTAGTTTATATATGTAAATGACTTTTCGTTTCTCTTTTCCTTTATCAATTTATTCTCTCTCTCTATCTCAGTTTTTTTTCTTTTCTTCTTTGTCCTTTCTCTTTTTTTCTCGCTACCTTTCTAATCCTTTCTCATTTCTGTCTCTTTCATTTTCTTTCACTACCTTTTCTCTCACTTTCCCTCTCTCTCAGGATTTATTTATTTATTTCCTTTCTTTCTCATTTACTATCTTTTTCACTCTTTCTTTTCGTCCTCTCTCTTTCTCTTTTACCCAAAGAATTTTTTATTTTTATTTATTTATTTATTATTATTATGTTATATGATACTTCTTACATTTTTGTTGTGGAGTGATTTCACAGTGGAGTCTTCTATTTGTACTAAGTCGGTCCTAAAATACGTTCGACGTACAAAACGTTAGGAACTTGATATAATAAGTATAAGGCAGAGAAATCTAGTTGTAGTCGCTTAGACTTTAGTATCCGACTAACGTTCGTCCGGCATCGACTGACTGACCGACGGTATTCAGTCCCCCCCCCCACGAGGGCGTCATGTGGCACAAGGCCTTTTTAACGTGGGATCTCCGAGCCCGTGAGCTCGGCCAAAAATATGACCATTGAAACCGTATAAATGGGTTCAGGGTCGGTTTACCTCCCCGAAAAAGAATAGCCTCCTTCGGGCGAGGAGGAACCCGAAGGAAGAGAGTTCAACCGATCAGCCAGTCGACTGACTGACCAACCCCCTGAGCGACTGCTACTACTCCTACTTATTATAGGTGGGAGAGTCTATTAATAATAGAATAGGTGTCTTCCACTATAACAATTTTACGTCCAAATCATTTTTTACTCATCTTTTATATTTCCCAATCATTTTTTTAATCCAAAATCATTCTAGCCATTTCTTTTCCTCTTTTAATTTTTTCAATTCTTTTTTTCTTCTTTTCTATCCTTTCTTTACCTTTTTGACATCTCTCACCCCCACCCTCTCTCTCATTCCTTACGTTTCTTTTAATATTGTCAATATTTTTGTCTTCAAATCGCGCTCGGCATTTCCCACACGGTCTTTCCTTTTCATACTTTCCATTCGTATTTCCTTCGTTCCTGTAAATTCTCATTTGTTCTAAAAACGTTTTTCCGTTTCAGCCATTTCCCCCCCGAAAACTAAATGGCGTCCCTATGCATTCACTTGTTCCATTCAAAACAATCGTACAATCTCCATTTTGTCTCCACGGAACACCAAATGAGTGACGGCTTGGAGCCTTCAATTGGCGCATTCACTTGACGAGAATAATCTGCGGCATCGATTCTCTGTAAAAATCTTTTTCTAGAATTTTTCTTTTCCCATTCGCTTGGAATTTTTTAAATTGCACGACATTACTAATTTCTTCTTTATATCAATTGAACAGCTTCATGCAAATACACAAGCAAATCAAGACGAATACGAGAAAGACAAATAGCGGAAATGGTTAAAAACAACAACGACAACGATAAAAAAACACAAACAAAAACGTTAAGAAGTTGAATGACGTCGGCTACGCTGTATATGTAAACTTATTGAACGCCAGGAATTCAAATTTAAAATTAAGCGTCCCCTCCCCTACTGCGTTTGTCTTGATGTCTAATTAGAACCGACGTTTGTTTATATTTTCGTTTCCTTACACACACACACACACACACACACACACACACACACACACACACACACACACACACACATATATATATATATATTTATATATATGATGTCATCAATATAAAAATATTATTTAGCCTGAAGAAGTCCTTTTGAAGGCCGAAACATGTTACAGATTCTTTTTCAATTTTTCAATTTAATTACACACCAGGACAAGTGTTACCAAGTACTTACTCATGCATATAAGTACATAATGAAGAAAAATATTTACACAGAAATTTATTATTTTTAAGTGTTTACGGCCATATTACGTTGAAACATAGGTGACCGCTTGGGAATACCGGGGGCTGTAAGCTTGGATGTGCGGGTGGTGCAATGGATAATGACTCAGAATTGTTAATCGGCGAGCCGAGTTCCAATTCTCGGTAGGTTCGTTATATTCACATATACGTGTAAATACCATTGGGAAATGTATGAATCCATCTCTTCTCTCCCCAGCTATAGGTTAATTAAAATGTAAGGCTCATATCACTAAACCTTTTTATCTAAAAAAAAAAAAAATTCTTACAATCTAAAAATATTTTCTGACTTTAAATAACCTACAAAGGGTTGATAAGCCGGGAAAAAACAAATCACTTAATCAAATTATTTTTCGTGTTAATGCACTTAATTCACATAGATCAAATATTTTATAGTGAAAATTTTAGATCAAAATTTTAGATCAGTGTTTTCTGAGGCTAAGGCAGTCAAGTTCTTGGGACCATCCTTAATCGAAGACTATGGACTGTGTTACCTGACGTGAGGGTATTTCTAACCCTGCCTCATCTGCATTGTTGGATTTAATCAAAAATCGAATCTTATTGCGCTCATTTGGCTGTGATACATGTACCTTGTATACCTGTATACATTTGTACCTAATTTAACTCGATTCAACAAATAGAACGTCATATTTGGCTACATTCATGATACATTTATCGCTGCCATATTCTCCACAATCAGCAAGAATTGACATGTTTAAGCACCGGTTTATCGTGACATAGAAAAATAACTCACCCACCTCCACACTCTGACTTTATTTTTCTATTTAGCGTAGATCTGACTTTTAATTGGTTAATCAAGACACCCACAAATATATTTTTAATTGTGACCGTAAGCACCCGTCTTTACCTTTCAGAAGAGGTAACGATTTGATCTTAAATTACCCTAAAAAATAATTTTTATCACCAGTTACCAATCATCGCCTGAGGAAGTACGATTATATTGAAACATGAAAGCTTTTGTGCAGCGATTTAAAATGTTTTTTTATTATAATCACTTATAATAAAATATTATAATAATATTTTGCTCTACTTTGTATTGAGCACTTTTAAAAAAAAGTAAACTGTGGAGTTTTACCTCATTTGTTCTTTTTTATATATATATATATATATATATATATATATATATATATATCCTGATCAGAGGCCTTGTTGCCGGATGTAGTTTATCGTCATATCCAGGATTAATATAGAAAGAGGGAGATAACCAAAAAAGAAAAAAAAAAAAAGAAGAAGAAAGAAATGGGGGAAGGAAGAAAGAGAAAAAAGAGAACCAGTAAGAGAAAAATAGTGAGTGATTGTGAAAGAGAGTAATGTCGCAGAGAATTTAATTATTTATTAATTACACTTTTAAATAAATTATAATTTTGCACGGCCACGCCACTTCCCCCTCGAAAAAAGATAAGATACATGGATAATTATGAAAATAAAAATTAACTGCAAGTTAATAAAAAAAATAAAAATTTTTATAGTTAATTTTTTTTTATTTTTGTTTTGTGTCGTTTCCAGAGATCATCGGCATAGGAAATTTTAGGTCAGCGTCATATCGGCAAATTATCTCGTTAGTCGCCCCCCGCCAAAAAAAATGCTTCATTATCAGCTGTGAATCGTCTTGCGTCTGTATCTGATCTATTGACAGGGCAAGAAAACTAAAGATAATTTTAATCTCTTTAAGACTAGGGTCAACCGTCATATTTCTCCCATATCAACATCATTTTCTTAACATTTTTAATCAATTCACTCCAACCAAGTGGGGGTGCCATTAGCACGTAAGGGGATGCAGAGAATGAGAGCAAGAGTAAAGAGGGTTGTTTGGGGAAAGGATAAAGAGAAGGACGGGGATCAAGACGTCAATGCATCAGAGGATGTCGATTGACATTACATTTGGATATTTGAAGAATATAGCTATCAGAGAGCAAGAAGGAGGAAGGGAGTTCCACTGTCGGGAAGTGGGAGAGAAGCTGTTGGAGTAGAAGTGGCGGTTCTGCATCTCTTACGTTCCTATAACATTCTCATTCTGGAAAAAAAACTTTAGATCGAGTAGATCTTAGAACCTGGATTAATAAATTTAAAGCGGGAAAATAAGCTGAGAACATCACTCTGTGGACTAGAGTGAGATATTGGCGCGCAACCGAGACATATGGAGGTAACTGGTCAACATCGACCCTACGACCACACCTGGTCATAATAATATTGATGGTGATGATGTATTTAAAAATTGGAGAAAAGATTTAGTTATTCTATCGACATTGCCTCAGCAGTTCAAAAACAATTATTGTTTTTACTATCTATGATCAGATCAGTACCCGATTTATTTTCAAAGAAAGAAAGCGAAAGTACAGATATTTTTGCGAGATATCTCTTTTTCTATTCCAGGACAAAAAAAAGAGCTTCCTTGGCAGATATCTCGTTCCCATATATATATATATATATATATATATATATATATATATATATATATATGTATAATCATTTCATCCCAAGCGAGGCAATAAAATCTACTAGGTACAAGGAATTACAGAGAGTGAAAGTAACAGAGAGGATAATAAAAGAACAGGTTTCAAGGAGACGGAAGATGTCGACTGACATTGCATTTTTCACAGTGATAGTCATCCTGTACAAGGCCAAAGAGCCACTCGAGTTAGACGGTTAAAGAGTAAGAGGTACAGTTTATGCGGATATGTGAGAATGATAACGGTTAACTCTAGACTTGAACAGGTTAGGATTGTAGTGATTGCGAAAGCAACCTCTTGGGAGTCGGTTCCACCAATTAGTTATTCGTGAGGAGAAACTGCTTGTGTGGAAAGTTGTATATCACCAAAGGAAGGTTAGGACTGTTGGAACTAAGGAGTGAAGTTTGAATAATCTCGATTGAAATAGCGGCCGATCGGCGAGAGGCTTCGACGTCTTGTTTAAAAACAAAACAAAAATTATTATTGAGAACCCTGCTTAATTCTTCGATCAATTAATGGATTTGAAATCGCGAACTTTTACCTCATCATGTCACAAGATTTCTGACACCTAATTGTCGTTTTTTTTTATGACTTGTCAGTGCAAAATTGGCATCGCTATTTCCATCTCGCAGGTGTTTGTAAAGATAATTTAGATGCAAACCATCGTAAAAAAAAAAGCATTAACAGACAGCAGAAAATTAAATTTCTGCCTAAACTTCTCAATTCTCTATCACATGACCTCTTCTCGCTATCAAACAATGCGTCCCCTTTCAACTGCATGCTAGTTTCTTTTATCAGCACACTGTCCAATCAGGAGACGTTAAGTAGGCGGACCTCAATCTCGGGTGGAGGGTGATTAAGAGTATGAAAAGGCGACAGTCTAACGCCCTCCCATTCTGTGTCTGTTCGTCCATCTGAGCAGCTGCAAGTTGTTTGGTGTCATGTCCGAACAATAACAAGCGAAAATCCAATTACCCGACAATATGACTTTGCGCAGAACCACCTGTGTGTCCACCATTGCACTCGCTCTTTTGAAGCAAGAAAACAAAAGAGAAACAAAGAATATAATGTCACTCCCCAGTAACTGAAAACTTTCAGACATAAAAACGGCTAACTTAGCGGTGACTGAAACGATTATAGCGACAGCCAATCTAGCTGGTACCCTGACGAATCAAGGCCAATCTGCGAGGGTGTTTCACGTCTTAAATTTGAATATTTGCTTTATACGTAAATCTAACATGGCGTTATGCGCGCTTATTAAACACTATTCGTCTTTTCTGAAGATAATTGAAACATTTCAGCTGGCCTCTACTCTGACCAAGCTCTTTCAGCTCATTGGGGAATAATTAGCTTGTAAATGTCTATACTTACCTTACATAGTTTCGTCAGATAGATCCAGAAGCCGAGCTTTCTCCAGTTTTGCACTCCCAAGGTGACCTCTTGCTTTTTTAATTTCTGTTGATCTTTAAGTCCCTTGCAGAACTCAAGTGGAGCTCATAAATATAATCCATTGAGAAAAATGCCAGAAAAAAAATGGTTGGCTCATTATATCTACCGAGGAGATACCTGACACCTTCTACCATTCTTTTATCGTTATCAGATTCGACCAAACATGGATCATTGTTGTCATATCTGGGCTGGAGCTGTTCAGTCCTCACTTTTCTGCTTTAACAAAGTTCAAAATCGTTTTATGTGGTCGCGTATGAAGAGGGAGCGTGGAGGCTTATTCTCCTCTGTGCTCTCACACACACAACGTTATAAACATAACTGCTCAATCTATAATTGCATAGAAAATGTTCAGATGAGTGCTCCATTCTTTAGTCCAACCAATTCAGATCTTTACAGCTAAATGCTGCTTGCAGGGAGCCGAATCACCCTCGTTTCCTCCGTATTCCAAATTCGAGTATATAATTCCAGCCAGAAAGCTTTACCTAAGAACTGTCATTTACTTTGTTTTAACAGAATTTAATAAAAATCAAAAACATACGAATCTCTCTTCCTCTTAATTCAATTAAAGATTGTTTATGCATGGTTTTTCTTATAAATGAAAAATGTCTCGTTTGAAGCCAAGGAAAGTTGATTAAAATACTTAATGCTCTTTCACTGTCTATTACATTCAATAGTATAACCTTCAGCACTATAATCAAATCTCATGTGCTGTTGTCGGGCTGTCGGTTTCCTAGGAACTGATCTGCTTGATCCTCATACGTCGAATTCGACGGGAGAGAGTCGAGTAGAGTATATATATATATATATATATATATATATATATATATATATATATATATATTAAAGAAAGACAAAAGTAGATAGTGAAACCAACGTAGAACATGCCAAAACCTAAAACTCTTATCCAGATACAGTCTCGAATAAAAACAGCAATACTGAAAAAAAGAAACAGAAAAAAAAGACTTTAAGACACATTTAACTACACAGTAAAGTGCTTGAAGACTAGATTGCCTAGACCGAGCAAAAAACGATTACCAGCGTAAAATTCTATGAAAGGATGGCTCTAGTTGTAACTCGCATAGGCGATTTTCTTCAGACGACTGAAGATCGCATGAAACTCGAGTTACGACTAGAACCATCCTTTCATAGGATATATATATATATATATATAGACTATGGTGAGCATCAGATTTGGCTTACAAAACAAATTCACTCAAAAAAATATAAAATAGAATATAAAAGGAGCCAATCACAAATGTTGCCACCGAAGAAAAAAAAACATTAAAGTCATTATCCACCACATTTTGCTTTTAAGACTGCTGCTCATACCACTATAACAGAATTGTGGCAAATAAGCAAGCTGTCAACATTACCACCAGTGTCCTCAGTCAGCCAACCCAACACTCACACCAACTCCAGGCCTTATCAATTTTACCTTTCCTCCAAGTCGCTTCCCTTGCCCACAAAGAGACATTATACTCACATCCTCTATATTAGCAATACAAAGAATGCTATATTAACAATTTTTGCCTACTTTTCTTTTTGCCTCACAGCTGGTACATTTTTGTTTGTTCTTTTGCACTAACATATATGAATTTATAACATCAGTAAGTATCTAGCTCTCCTTTCTGTAGTCTATCTTTACAAGACCCAGATTGTGTTGGAATCTTTGGGTATCCCAGTACTAGTGAGCCAGCCAAAATGAGCTGACTCATTTTATAGTTCACCAATAGAAGGCTTAACCAATCAGAAGGCTCAAAATATTCAATGCGACGTGTATAAAGGCGGCCATGTTTTTCCCGAATACTCACAGCCAGCCTTTGATATCGAAGACTGAATAATTACATAACGGCTGCTGGTGGTATTGGCGATATAGTCAGATTCTGTAGAGTGTTAATCTTTAACCTTGTTTTATTGAACAGATTACGTACTGCGCTGTATTCTATATTCATAGACTATGGTGAACATGGTTAACAGATTGGACCAATCATGAAGTGTTGCTGCCATATCTGTCCAGTCCTTGCTTACCTCACTTGATAGAGTTCAAAAACATCCATGTGACCTTGTAGGTGATGAATTATTTTCCATCTAACAATTCCTTTTTTATAGATGAAATGTTATAAGCCTCTGGCAACTATTGCTCTTTCCATGGTAAGTGTTTGGATGAGCTATGTTCCTTAGTTTCACCAGCCTTGACCTTTTCAGCTGGGACCTGCCATTCCATGTATACACGAATGACTCATCTTCATTCCCTTTGTATTCCATTAGTAAGAAGTAAGTTCTACTTTGGCAGCTTCTTCCCAAGAATTATTGCTTTTTGGAACAAGCAGCAGGCAGGATGTTTTCCCAAACACTATAATCATGACCTCTTCAAGTTGAATATTAACTCTTATTGTTCCTTCATAACTGCATAAACTGCACTTCTTGGCTTTTATTACAATCATACAACACTACACAGTTACCTCAACCTTGAGTGGCTCTTGGGCCTTGCATTCGGTGAAAATTACTATAAAAATGACAAGTGATATGAACTACCGTTATAACCAGGTGTCGAAACACTCTTGTATTGGATTTAAAGCTTATAAAATATGTCCTTTGCACAATGAATATAGACAGTGGTTATTCAAGCATTTCTATCATCTCGTGGAAGGAATTTCCATCTTTGGATCAGGTTGTGTAATAAGACACACTAGTTCATTAGGAACGAAGAGAAAATGGCCTCAGATGGACAAAATAACACATTAAACATCAGATACGCCATATCAGCCAAAAATAATGCTTAACTCAATAATGCCAGATGGTATTTGGTCGAAACAGCGTAGGTATAATAACCAACATTAGAACAATTATTCCATTAAGTCAAAAGTGTATAGACAATTCTTCTCCTTAAAAAAAATTAAACAAGTGATATACAGTGTCGTTATAACCAGATGTAGAAAAAATCTGTCATTGGATTTAAAGCTTCTGAAAAATGTCCTTTGCGGTGGTGGCGTAGTTAAATAGGCGGTGATTATTCAAGTTTTTCTGTCAGCTAGCGGAAGCAATTTCCAGCTCTGGAACACGCAGTGAAATAACACACACACACACACGCACACAGATTAAGCAGGAGCGAACAAAAAACGGCTTCGGAGGCAGGTGATAAGCCGTGTTATGATAATCAAAATCCGAATAATTGATCGAATATATGAGAGTATAAAGGAAATACGTTAATCGGTGAATTTCCGGCAGACCGCAGACCACAGGAAAGTAAAGCGGAAGGAATAGCTGAGTAATATTTTGAGATTGCCAGAGAACTGAATAAAATTGTGGAATTTTCAGGTAACAGTTATGCCGGGCACAACTGGTGAGTTTCGAATAATCTCGAGTCGGCTTGCAAAATTGATTGAAACGCTCTGTAATCCGAGCAGGAATTGAATCCATTATTGAAAATAAATACAGAGAAGACACTATAATTGCTAGAATCACTAAGAAGACAAAGAAATTGATGCGGTTGGATTCATGGATTCACTTGATCGACAATGAAAGCTACCAGTTACAACTGGTGTGAAAACAAAATGAATACAAATCATAATGGAATCCCCAGGACGTAGGCGATCATAGCTCTCCACCACTTCCTCTCTCTTGTAGGTCTTAATAAACATTGTCTTTCTGTTATTTCTCCTAAAACCTGTTCTGACATCCATTTGTTCAAGCTCGCTAAGTATTTTGTGTTGTTCTTTGTCCCTCTTGTCCCTCTGTGAGTATCAGATTTTCCAAGCCCTCTTTCCTCATTATATGCCCTAGAAACCTCAACTGTCTCTCCCTGAGGTTAAATACTATTTTCCTTTTTGTCTCCATTTTCTCCAAAACTTCGTTCGCCTGGGTACGACGATAAACTACGTCCAACAGCAAGGCCTCTGATCAGGAGGTTTTTAGGAGCGTGAAGCCATTTCTTAATTGTTTGTGTTCCCAGGACCACCCTGATCCGCAGAAGTAGCACCTGTTAGGCTCCCAACTATGGCCGAATAGTTTAACCCCAAACGGGGGTTAAAACACTATGAAAGTGTAAAAATAGGTTTTAATATCAGCAATAAATTTTTTGAAGGAAAAATTATTACCAGCAATACAATTTTGAAGAATTCATTTTTTGTTTCCAAATCCATTCTATTCGTTAATTTATTTTACACGCTTTTATATTTTTTATTCCCAGAAAAATAAACTTGATAATTCCTGGGACGAAACCAGTTGTTGTTTTTTACTAGCTTTTTAAAAAAGTGCCTTATAAATTTTGCCTTTTCCTAGATATTATTAAATTCTGTAGCACAAAAAACTTATTTGAAGAAAAAAATATTACCTGCAATACATTTTTGAGGAAATAGCTATTACCAGCACTATATTTTTCGAATGAAAAGTACCAGCAATAAAAATCTTGTCGGCATTAAATAATCCATTGAGGTTAATATGCCGTAAAACAAAAACCAAACCAAATCAAAACTTTGTTTTAACTCACATGTTCGGTCCACGGTATTCTCAGTATCCTTCGGTAGAACCACATTTCTGTTGCTTCATGTCCCCTCTTCTTTGGGGAGATCGTCCAGCACTCACTTCCGTACAGGTGGACAGATAACACGTAGCAGTTTTTAGTAATCTTTTTCATGTTTGTAGTGAAATTATTTCTGCTTCGCTTTTGGAATGTTTCCTTAGCTATCCCAATACACCTTCGGATTTCAGTGTCACATTTTCCGTCCGCCCTTTAAAAAACTTGCAAAATATTTAAATTTTTGTACTTGTTTGATTTGGAATCTCTGATTTGTAATTTACATTCTGGACTCGTCCTTTTGTTAATGATCATGCATTGATGCTTAGTCCTTTCTTCTTGCCTTCCATCACTACCTTCTCTTGGAGCTTTCGTAGTTTTCTTTCTTTGTCTGCTATTAACACTGTCACCTGCATATCTTATGTTATTAATATTGTGGCCACCAATAATGAATCCTGGTAGGACATCTAATTCTTTCAAAATTGCCTTGCTGTATAGGTTGAATAAGTCCCGGGAGAAGACACGTTCTTGTCTTACAAAGCATTCTATTCTCTAGGGTTATAGGAGAAACTAATGAAATACTAAGATGACTTGCTGTCACTTGATCTCCAGTATAAGCAACTATTTACTACTGGCATGAATATTCACTGCTAAATAATAATAATAATAATACGTAGATCGGACCTGTAACAATTTTATGGCACTACACAGTACGGAAAGACAAAACAATTAGAGCTAATCGTCCAGATATTTTTATTAGAGACTGCAAACAAAAAAATTGCCTCCTTATTGATATGTCACTATCTGCAGACGGCAATGTATCTTTGAAGATTTTTCAAAAAGCTATCAAAATACAAGGACCTTGAAATAGAAATCTCAAAAATATGGCACATGAGAACATCAACAATTCCTGTTGTAGTTGGAGCCCTCGGATTGATTGGAAAATATTCCAGTAGACTTATTGAAGTGATTCCTAGAAGTCTATGCCTTAAAGAAATACAAAAAATGTTTCTCACGGGTACAGCCCACACCTTACGTAGGGCTTTGTCGATGTAAAATATGTTTTTTGTTCTTTTTTTTTTAATTTCTCAGTGGAAAATGACATGATGTCATTTCTGACCTTGGGTCTCTGAGCGGGACCCGGAAAGAAATGAGTACACACCATAATAATATTAATAGTAATAATAATAATAAATTGTATTCACAAGTACAGCTCACACCTTATTTCTGTAAAATATGTGTGACCTTACGTTGTTTATTTTCTTGTCATTTTTTACAAAAATGTTATTTCCTTAGATCTCTGGTTGGGACCCGGAAGGAAATGAGTATGCAACAGAAATCCAATAACTAATAATAATAATAATAATAATAATAAACGGTTCCGATAGATTAATTGAAGGGATCCATGGTAACCATACTTCCTGAGTACAGCCCACGCCTTATGAAGGGCTTTATCTATGTAAAATATGTTTTTTTTTAATTGCTCAGTGGAAAATGTCATGATGCCATTAATGAACTTAAGTCTCAATGGGACCCGGAAAAAAATGAGTACACATCAGAAGTCAAAGAAAATATAATAATAATAATAATAATAATAGCAGCGGTAATAATATTTGTCATACTGCTCCAAAATAGTCATTAAACTTTCTGCATTCTAATATTTAAGCATAAGACAAATGAAAACACGTAAAAAATGAAAAAAAAAAATCAATCAACCATTTTTAGTTTTGTAGAAAAGTGTGTAACAAAAACATATCCGGAATTATGAAACGGAAGTATGATAATGTGGTAAATGAAATTTAATTCATTTTTTCCAGAAAATCAATTTTGTTGTCGTCTGCAAGAATTGCGCATGCGCTGTCTCCTCTATAATTACAAAGTTATACATAAATTTCTAGTCTGCGGTAGAGCCAGACCAGTGTCATTGTTAACATTGACCTATATCTTGGATTTATATAGAAGTAGTTATTCTTGAGCTTTGATTCCAGTGAACGGACAATAGTTGCTGCTGGTGTTGATAGATACACGAGGACAGGAAAAAGAAAAGTGAAAACTGATTTCTCCCTAATTTCGGAAAGCCTGTCAAGCCGATAAATTTTCAGTAAGCTCTCATAAATCACTGCTTTCAATTATAGCACATTGTATATTTTTCATTGTTTCAGCCTAAACAAGGCGACAAAAGACACTATGGCTCGAGGAGTTACTGAAATTGAAAGAATCAGAGAGGCGACATTAAAAGAACAGGATTCAAGGTGACAGAAGATGACGATTAACATTGCATTAAAATTTTTGAAGATCGTAGTTGACAGGAAAGCAGGAAGCCACCAGAGAGTTCCGAAAGTTCTGGAAAAAGAAACTATTAGTATAGAAATTACGGTTACAACTAGGTATTTCAACAGTGAAATCAGGAGACCGATCTGCCAATCGAGTATTGAACTTAAATTCGTGGTGTTGAGATTGCAACAAGGAAAGTTCATCAGAACAATTAACGTGTATATATGTACGGAAAAGGCGAAGGGAAGCTACATTAGAGCGTTAGGAATGTGGCTGAAGCCGAGATGCCAGAACATGACTGATAATGTTGCAGATTCGGCTTTGGGTTGTATGAAGAACCTATAAATAGAAAAATGAAACATCAGACCAAATGTGGCAGCCATATCCGATGCATGCACGAATGAATATGCAAGATAGATTCGAGTGAGATAAACTGGTGAGATAGAGAAATGACTTTGCTAAAAGCAGACTTAGCAATTGATTAAATATAATCAGTCCGCTAGATATCAGTAGAAAAGGAAAAACAAAGAAGATGAAGTGAGTTCCTTTCCTGGAGGTTAGCATCAGCCGTGCTAATTGAAGGCAAAAATGGTTCTGTAAGAAGATTAATAGAGAGTAGTTTCGTTTTGTAGGCTTTAAAATTAACAAGTCACTTCTTGCCTCATTTAACAACAGATTGAAGAAGCAAGAAATAACGCATGATCTTGAACGTACACTTATTGTAGAAGATTCTGAAATCAGTGCACTTTCAGTACATTTTAGTCTTAATAAATAAACCCGACACAAAGCTGAATTGGATTTAAGTGCTTAGTGTCCCCATATTTTTTCGATGTATGTTGGAAATAAATATATATATATATTTTACATTGAGCTCTCTGGATATCATCCTCCTCAGGACTACCCATACGGATTACCTAAGTTTGCATAAACTATATATATATATATATATATATATATATATATTTATATATGAAAAGCAACTTGTCATCTGTCAATATACCACATAACACCCTTGAGCGCTTAGCCTTGGAGCAGGTAGAATGGAGATCAACGTGTTTTAGTGGATTCAGCAGTTTGAAATCTGCTAGTCTGAATCATCTTCAAGAAGCGAGTGCAAGTTCTAAAAGGTCAGCCAATCTAACAGTGATCTCATCTCACAATCCTTACTCTTGCTCCATATCTGGCCTCCTTTGTAAATCACTAGCGGGTCTTAAGTGCTACTTAAGATTATCGCACAAAATTTCATAACTGAATCAATTAAGCTGTCAGATCCTCATGCGTCGAAACCGACGGGAGAGTCCATTATATATATATATATATATATATATATATATATATATATATATATATTATTGTATTTTCGAATTTCGTATAGTGTTAATACTTAAATGTTCTCAAATACACAGCAACAAATCAAGGAACTGAGTTGTTCAGTTTTGTTTACTCCTATTAAAGAATTCGGCGTGCAGCATAGAGCTTTATCGATTTATGGAACAATTAGTACCGAGGGGAAACTAAATTTTCGCGTATCGAGATGAACAGATGTTCTCTTACGGAGGTGCCATGCCTTGTGCGCCTATTGGGGCTTAAACTCAGCCCAGGCATCAAGTGGAACACGTACATATGATTGATCACTAAAGACGCTTGAAGAATAGTCGGTCACCTATAACTCTCCAGTAAGTAACTGACTCCTGCTAACCTCAACCTATACAAGAGGGAATTTAGACCGAAAATGGAATATTACTGCTATGTATAAACAGGCGCTGCACAGTCTTCACATTCCAGTCTTGATGCAGTTCTAAAGCGTCTCCGCGTCCTTTTGGGTGCCAAATTATTTTGCACCCTAGAATCCCTATCTCACAGACGAAATGTCTGCCGTATACAGGATGCATCTGTCCATTCCTCTTTTTCCCGCCTTGATAGTTGTCAAATGCGTTTCCGCGGCCTTGTGGGTGCGTGATGAAACATTTTCCACCTTGCAACTACTTTCTCACAGACAAAACGTTGCTAGCTTCTCGCTACTCTATCGTTAGTTCCATGGCAATTGTTCAGGCACGCTACGTTCTTTAGTTCTACCAATTCAGACATTTACCGCCAGGACTTCTCATGTCACGTAAAGTGGATTCAACCTCATTCTCTTCGTATACCATTGTAAAAATAAGTTCCATTCCGGCATCTTCTTCGCAAGAACTATTGCTTTGTCGAATAGACTCCTGAGTGGATGCTTCCTTTGATCACTATGATCTTAAACTCTTCAAGTCTATAGACAACCGTCATCTATCCTGTATATTTTCATAACACTTCCTTACGCACTCAGAACAATCTGATTCAGTTACGCTCTACTTTGAGTTGCTCTTCGGCCTTGTATTGGTTGAACAATAGTAAAAATAAAATGAACAAATTTAGCTGGTAGAACTAATCACGGATTATTTTTACGTGTGGGAATGGCTATCACTAGTACCATTACGTATTGGTATTGTTAAATAAAATGTATAAATTGTTAATTTCTGGAACGGATCGATTGTCACTGGAATTGTAGAAAGGTAAACCGTTAAAAATGGTGTAGGGGTGCACATTATAGATGGTACCTTTAATTTACTTTTTATTTCAAGACAATTCCTTTTTTTTTTTCTCTGAACGTTTCTCCCTTAGAAACCAAATTTGACTGCCGGCTTGAGACGAAAAAAATAGGACACAGGAAATAAATGTGTAAAGTCGCCGTCAAATAAATATTGTCAAGTGACGAGTGAAAGTTTAGAACCGGTCTGGTTAACAAGGGCAATCTATAGAAACGGTGATAAATTATCATTGTGTTTATGGAAAGAGGAATGCTTAAACTTATGTGACCTCTTTTAAAAGGACGAGGAAATGTTTCCAGAAGCACCCTCCACACCAAAAAAAAAAAATAAAAAAAAACAAAACCAAAAAAAAAACTTCTTAATTTGTTATTTAATACCCCCACATAGAGAGTGAACCAAAAGAGAAATTAAAAAAAAAAACAAAAACAAAAAAAAAAAAACACTACCGCAAACTGTTAATTTATTGGCTTATAAACTCCCAGACGCGTATAACTTTTATAGATACTTGCATATGGGTACCTTGACGTCGTGTAAGGGTTAGCAGGCCTATTTCGTTAGAACAATTACGATTGAGTAGTGAGTTCGATCCTCACTGGGTGCCTACTACTTTCGGCCTTGTGCCACATCTAAGCTACGCTTGGAAAGTCGCTACAGATACTTACGTGGTTTTTGGGTATCCACTATGGAGCGATATCTGGCAAGCTAGACCCACGGAGCTCTTTATTATGATACTGAGTTCGATCCCCACAGATGTCATACAATTATAAATGTGTCTCAGTGCACATGCTATATATTATAATTCATCCAAATCTTCTTCTATGTGCCGTGTCCCTTCAGGACCTACACGATTATGGCTCTCCACGATTTCGTGTCCGTTGTAGCTCTCAATAGATTCTGTCTTTTTGATATCTCTCCTAAACCTTGCTCTGCCATCCAGTCAGTCAGTTATGTGCCATGCGTGATACACGCTTGGGAGATCATGTATCTTTCGATACATGACTGACGAGGCAGATTTTTTTTCCCTCAGTAGGTTGCCATTTCTTTCTGAGGTAGGCCAGTTTGCCATCCAAGGCTATCAAGTCTGTCCTGTTACTTACCCATAGCTGGGGGAGTGGGGAGAAGTAGAGGATTCATACCTTTCCCAAGGGTAATAGCACGTAAATAAATGTAATGGATTCGACTGGAATTCGAACTCGGCTCTCCGATTCCTGAATCCGAACCGTTATCCATTACTTCACCGTCCATCCATTTACTCAATTATGTGGTATTTTTCTTTGCTCCCTCTTGTCTTAAATCTGTGAATATAAAATTTTCCAGGCCCTCTTTCTTCATTATAAATCTCAGCTCCCTTTCAGATGTTAAGCAAAAGTGTCCTTTTTGTTTCCATTTTATCTCAAACTTCATCGTTGCTCACATGTTCGGTTCATGGTATTCATCGTTCATTGTTCAGTAGAATTATATTTCTGTCACTTCGATGTCTTCTTCATTTGGCTTACACTCACATCGTGGATGTGTGGCTGGTGTAATTATTAATCAAAGAGCGGAGTTCCAATTCCTGTTGGGTTCGTTATATTCCCTTAATAACAAATAACCTTGGGAAATGTATGAATCCACCTGTACTCCTCTCAGCTATGGCTTAATTAGTAAGACGCATATCACTAAACCATTTGATGTAAAAAAAACATCTTACAATTTAAAAATATTTCCTGACTTTAAATAACATGGAAAGGTTGATAAACCATCAAAAACAAATTAAAGTACTTTTAAGTATAATTTTTCCGTGTTAATGTTCTTAATTCAGTAGCCAATATTAGCCACATAGATCGAATATTTTAAGTTTCAGTCCAGGGAAAGATATGAATCTTCATATTTCTCCCCAGCTATGGATTAATTATTAAGACTTGTATAACTAAGCCATTATTATCTTACAAAAAAACAAATCTGACAATCTAAAAAAAATTTCTGGCTTTAAATACCGTAATCTGTAGAAACCAAATCAGCCAATTAATCTTCTTCATCTGTGAGGAAATTGTCCAGCATTCACTGCCGTATAGGAGAACTGATATCAAATAACACTTCAGTACTTTTCTTTGTTTCTAATGAAATTTATGTGCGTTTCGTCTTGT
>CAHIKZ030004103.1:2195000-2270000 GCA_903632075.3 Acanthosepion pharaonis | reverse complement strand
AAAAAAAGTCTCTTTGACACAACTTTCCCTTTTATAAATGGGGTACATAAACTTGCTGTTGGGGGCCCAGTTAGGAATACTTTCAGGTCGAGTAATATGTTCTGCTCAGACGGCATCTGATTGAGGGTGTTTCCAAGAATCAAGATGTGACACTTAAGTCGTTTTCACTGACTCATCATTTACACTTCAAATAAACAAAACAACGCAAAAAAAAAAAAAACTAAAAAAAAAAACCTAACATTCGATAGCAGGCCATGATGTTCCCCAGCACTCCCTTGAATAGAAACACACAGTAAGTCAGCGTCTGGGGGACATTCCCAGTTGATTAGTGTCAGACTGACATGTGGTGACGAACGGGATATTAAATGTAGCCCATCTTCATTTACCATGACAAAATATGTACATGCTAAAACATTCAATTCATTAAAATAAGAAGCCATGAGAGCCATAGCTGGTGTAGAATCATAGCAATTAATATTATTTTTTTTTAAATTTATTTCCTTTGATTTCCGTTGCATACACATTTCGTTCCGGGTTCCAGCCAGGGATCTAAGGTCAGAAATGGCTTCATGACATTTTCCATTGAACATTTTTGTAAAAGAAACGACATATTTTACATAGATGATACATCTTCTATTAAAATACTGACTTGCATAATAAAACCTGATATTTTCTCAATATAACTTTTGCCTTTCAGTCTAGTCGTTTATATTTTAAGTATCTATTTATTGTGCTCAGTTTAATTAGGTACAACGTCATCGAAAGTGGGGTCAGTATTTGAGGAGAGAATTCACTAAAGAATTTACAAACTAATCTCGGTGAAGTGTTTTTTTTTTTACCGTCGTACTGCTTTCTTCATCTTCTTTTATCTGGGCTATACATTCTGGGCGTAGAAATTCATAGCTCTCCACAACTTCCTATGTTTTATAGCTCTTAGCAAAGTTTATCCCGTTACTATCCATCTCGGTCCATGTTTTACCGTCCCTTTACACATGTTCGTTAAATATGTTACACGATGTTTCCTTCTACTTACCTTACCGCTAATATATACCCTGAGTATCAAGTTCTCCAAACCTCCTTTCCCCATTATACGTCGCGAAGATTTCAACCATCACTTGTTGATCCGAAGCAAACGCATCCTTTTCATTACCATTTTCCTTTAAACTTTTTTCTAGTTTTTTTATAAGTCGTACCTATGAGCACTAATGGATATGTCCCAATCCTAATAAATACGTTAAGCACTGTTGTAAGTGGAGGGTAATAAGCTGTCAGCGTGAGCTGCCAGCGTGGGAAGCTCTTGCCGTGTCGAACTTTCTACCTTCGGGCAGAGAGGAACCTGGACAAAGCAATGCCGAAAGACAGAGTCTCATCCGTGGAGGTAGACAGATACCCGATCCTGCGTATGCGGGATCAACGGACAATTTTTGCCCGGGCCCACGGGTTCGGATTTCCCCACATTAAATTTGGCCTTGTGCCCCATCCTACCTCATGAAGAGGCAGGTAAGTATCGTAATATGTTGTCTAAGTGGTCCACCTCTAGCAGTGGTTTACCTACTTCACGCCGCTGGCGAGTATTGTATTTTGTTGATGTTATAAAGATTACTATTTCATTTCTAACCTCCGTTTTCGTTATTCCTTATACAGTAACACTTTCTAGGTTACAACTACTTTCATGTTCTGTTCCTATTATTCTGATTATTTTTTCTTAAATCCTTTCACTTCAAGGAAAGCAATAGAACCATTAAGATGTAAGGGATGACTGAATGTGAATGTATATGAGAAAACGATATGGAAGAGACCAGGATTCTATGAAACTGATATAATGACATTGCATTTAAAAGGTTGTAGGTGATAGGAAAGCACGAAGCCAACAGAAAGTTCCACAAGCGAGAAATGCTGGAGAGATAGCTATTGAGATAAAAATTATGGTTGCATTTAGCTTTTTCAAAAGTAAAAATGACGAGAGACCTAGCTGGTAATCTAGTAAATATTTATTCACGTCTTACAAAATCTAACACAGGGTTAATAAGCAATGTAAATTGTCAATAAGCTTGTCTTATTGACATTTTACGACTGAGTAGTAATTTGCAACTGAGTAGTTGACAATTTGCGACTGAGTAGTGAGTTCGATCCTAAATTGGCGCCAGATACTTTTGGCCTTGTGCCAAGTCAAAGCTGCGCTTAGAAATTCCCCGTAATCTTGCAGGTCGAGTAAACTTGCTCTGATGGTCTCCGATTTCAAAAATCTGGATTTGACTCCGAAGTAGCTTTGGCTGACTCATCACTTAAATTTGAAAAAAGAGAGACTTGTGAACAGAAAATATGGTAGGAAAGAAATCAAAATAACAAAGAAACATAAAAGATATAAGAATAAGTTGTTTCCTTTTTAACCCCAGTTAGTCCTACATTTATTTTTACTTTTTGGGGGTGGGGGAATTATTTCTATTCATCAGTTTAACGTCATTTGTTTCTTCCATAATGTAATTTGCTTCCTTCAACGCAAATGAAAAAAAAAAAAAAATAGAAAATAAAAATGTTTCCGTTTTTCAAACTTCTTCCTACAACGGCACCGTTATCAACACCATATTTGAACGAAAGAATCTCTCTTATAGCCCCTAAATGTTTTCTCCGTCTGCTTCTCTCTTTACCACTTCCCGCTAATTTTTTTTTCTCTCTTCATTCTCTGCCTCCTCTCATTGCGAACCAAATTCTCGATATTGTAACCCAAAACTAGGCTTGACATCCAGTATCCACTATCTGTTCCTAAATTCCGGTAATAAAGGAAACGCCCACTGGCTCGAGTTGCCAAAAAATGGGGACAAGGATTTCCCATAAACCCCTATTTCGATCCACTACTTTGACACCCTAAAATACATACTGACCAAATTTTCTCTACTCCATGTCAAAATGTATATGTCACATTTTCTAAATGTTTTTTTTAGAAATAGATTATTGCCTTATGTACACGCATACACAGATATACAGAGTGTCCCCCAAAATTGACATCATTTTAAAAGCAATTATCTTGAAACCTACTAAGTCTAGATCAATTAAATTGTACAGCTTAGGTTCTGAACATCATAAGTTTATTATGGCACCGATTTCATAAGTATCGATATGTGCACTGCCTGTGGCATGGCACACGTCAAGTCGGTAGTTGAGCTCTTGCCAAACAGCTTGTAGCATATCTCCGGTAACATTCTCCTTTGCCGAAGTGATTCTCTGTTTGAGTTCATCAATGCTAGCATGGAGAGGGGGCACATAGATCAGTTCCTTCACATAACCCCATAAAAAAGATATCACACGGGGACAGGTACAGTGACCGCGGCGGCCATTTCATCAGAAAACGGTTTTCATCTCCACCATGACCGATCCATCTCTCTGACAGATTCTCATTGAGCTAACAAAAATAAAACATTAAATATAAATTCTTGATCTGTTTCTAGACACTCTGTGAAAATTTGAGGTTATTTCAACAAGAATTGCCAAAATTATTGGCCTGCGAAATGATGTCAACTTTTTTGGGACACGCCCTGTCTCTCTCTCTCTCTCTCTCTCTCTCTATATATATATATATATATATATATATATATATATATATATATATATAAAAGAAAAAAGAACAGTCAGATTTATAATCCACAGTTCTTTAGCATTTATTTTTAAAAACAGTGCTCGATACACAATACAGTATAATATAATATTATTATTTAAAAATATGTATTCATCGACACAGAAATTACCATGTTTTTTTTAACTAAAAGCTAAATTTTATTCAACTTTTTGAGGAAAGATTCTTGGTTCGTACTGAATGTGGCCAAATTTGGATATATTGTCAGCCAAAGGAATTTTACAATTGCCACCAAAGGTGAGTAGATTGGATACGAAAGTGCAATTTTAGCGAGAAAATAATCAAGATGAAATGATGAGCTGTTATACTGAATAATAACAGGAAACATAATTACTTTTGAGAAAAATGGCGGACAAGACATTCTGCCAAACAGGGAGAAACAGTAACGAGACCTCAAGTCACTTTACATTCATTATTTTATATTTATAAAGTACAGTGTGTTTGTCTAAGTAACTCCTCCTACCACTGGTCCGATAAAAAAAAACAAAAACAATTCTATTTCATAGTAATTTATACACGGTATTTACTCTGTACCTCCACTAGAACGAGATGTGACACAAGGTCTAGGTGGGGACCTGAGCGCGTACGCCCGGGACAGGAACAAAATTCCCCTCAGTCCCCGCAACCGATCCCTCCCTCTGGTGCAATGGGAGGGCGCGGCCTTTGACAGCTGTTCCCCAGGGCTGGGCACCTCTCAGTATTATTTTCCTCAGTTGTCTCTCTCTCCTTTGACAGAGAAGCTCTTGAGCAAACTCTGCCCAAAGACAGATACGCAACTGAGAGATGATAAGTAGACGTGAAATTACTCAAAAAGAGTAGATATTTACTCAACCTCCCACGAGGTCAGGTTGTGAAACAAGGTCGGTTTAATGTGGGGAACCCGAGCGCGTGCACCCGGGCAAGGAACAAAAATTCCCCGAGCTCACGCAACCGTCGGTTGCGCTGGCCTCGGTGCGTGCACCGATCCTTCTCTCTAGTGTAATGAGAAGGCGCTGCCTCGAGTAGCTGTTACCCAGGGCCGGCACCTCTCAGTATAATTTTCCTCAGTTGCGACTCTGTCCTTTGAAGCCACTCTTCAGGTTTAACTAATTTGCATATTGATTTTTTAAAAATATATTTTATACATTAACTGTCCTTCACTAGTGTTCTTTTATTCAAGGATTCTTTAGATTTTCATATCAAAAATAGTTCTGTTTAGGAATATTGTCTTATATAATACAGAAAAGTGTTTGAAATTTGCATTTTACTTGGCCTTCAACAAGTTGGTATCTATTTGTAAAGTTTTCCTTAATTATAATAAACCAATTTATGAATGAAATGTTCATTTAAAATTTTTGTTTCAAATATTTCAAGTAGTGAATGTATCTTACTTTGCGAAACAATAGTGAGCGGGCGAAGCCTGTTAACATTTTATAAACTAAAAGAATTAAATCTCATTATTATACTATTATATATGACGTGTTCGGCGAAGTTGGGGTGTATTCAATAAAAAATCGAAAATTGCATTTTTTTTACTGCAAATTATTCATTATATCATGTCCATGTATTTTACAAAGAAATTAGAGCCGATTACACAATATTTCAAGCTTCATTGAGGTTCATAGTTCGTAACCATGAAATAAATCGCAGATCTATCAGCAGAATATCATTACATTGAATTGTTACATAATTATAATGAAATCATTAAGGTCAAAAGCATTTTATTTTTGATCGTATATTAATTTAAAATATTCCTTTTTTGAAATGGAATAAGATTATTCTAAATTTCAGAATTTCGCTATTGCCCATCAAAATGACTGGAAGAAAACGATCTAAAAACTACTGTGGAAAAGAGAGGTAACAAAGTGTAAACGAAATAGTTCCTGTTTGTTCAACTTAGGAAACTTAGCATTGCAGCCAAAGTATTCTAGAATGCTGTCAATAACAAAGGAGAAAATGAAAAATACCTAACAACAAATCGAATATAGCATTTATATTATTTTTATTTATTTGTTATGTAACGAGAGAAATAATTGTCAACAATGTTTCCATAAAACTTGATATTTCCTGTAATAAATTTTTAATAAATATTATTATTTTTTTATTATTTTACTTAAGTGTAGGGTAGTCCTACATTTACAATTCCTTGCGACTAACCAGGAAAAGAAATAAGTCCCAGAAATTCATACACAGATGTCCTTAAGGCCACATGGCACAATTGATAAAGATCCAGTGACAGGACCCAAAGAGTTGTGAGTTCAATACCTACTTAAGGCAGAAGAGAACTTGGAGAGGTGATTACTGACATCCATTAGAACTAAGTCTAATCCAGCAACATTCCAACCACCTGAAGAACCACTAGATAATGCCACTATGGGTTACTGGGGCAAAAGACAATGAGAAGTCTTTAGGAGAAAGAACCGGAAACCCAGTACTAGACCCAAGGCCGAAACCTCCGAAACCCCTGACGGAAGGGGGCTTTTTGGTGCCCCGTTGTGGCCTCTGCCATTTTTTCAGCACTGTTTTATGGCCATCGGTCTATTTTTTTAAAATCATTTTTAAACTGACTTTATATTGTCAGTCATCAACTAATAATAGTGCAGTGTATACTACGCAGGAACCCCCGTCGAGGTTGGAGCCCCAAAAAGGGCTAGTTTCAGCAACGTTTCTTAGCTTTTTCTTTTTACTTTTTTCTACCTAAGTTATATGGCCAATCATCAACTATAATGATCGACAGGTGCTTACTACTCCGAACCTCTTAACCACATGGAGGCCCCATGTCGACTGGGGAGGGGAGGGGGGTGCAGAAGTGTTATTTCACTAGCGCTTATTTTTTAAATTGTAATTTTCTTTCTAAACAGTTCTTTTAAATCATTTAAGAGGATAATTAATTTCGCTAAAATCATTTTTTATTCCGAGATCATCTATGGAGGGGGATCTTTGATTGTTTTTTTTTTTTTTTTTACTAATAGTAATACTAATAGCTAGTAATTAAAATAACATTTCCAGTCCCTGCTTTTTACATTTCTAAAAAGATAAAGCCGAGAAAATGATCGCTTAAAAAATAAAAAATGCTTAATGATTTCAACACATGAGAATTTTCCCCGAAAACTAAAATACTGTTTTTTTTTTAAAACAAATTTTTAAGACAATTCCGTTTGTGTTGTGTTGGAATCTTTGTAAAAAAAAAAAAATTTCAGTGGAGATTCGCCGGCGATTAATCATTATGAAAATGTAAAATTTTGTGACTTAAGCATTTTTTCGAGTAAAATTTATATCATGAAAATATTGGCGTTTATTATAGAAAGAATAGCTTTTTCATAGATTGAAAAAAAAAAAAGAAAAAAAACAAAAAACTATTCATTATAAAAGTAACTAATTAATGAATATATAGGGAAATTTTCATTTAATTTGGATAATTCCCTGATTTTTCGTAATTTAAAATAGGGCTACCCCGCTCCCAATTTTCCTTCGTGGGCTTGTGGCCCCCAGGTTGGAAAACTTTGAAATCGACATGTAGTAGAGAGGTGGAGGGGGGCTCGTATCAAAGTTTTGGGATTTGATACGAGGCAGTAGCGCCAGTACTGGTTAGACCTGAAGCAGGGGATAAACCTCTACTCCTGTAGAAGGAGTAAGAAGTGTGACCCCAGCGATAGGCAAGCCTATCTACTCCTAAAGGGAAAACAAGCATAAGCAATATGTTTTTAAAAAAATGGAAGTGAAAAAAAATAACTTTCTTGTTTTTTACCCGGTTGGCATGCAATCAAATAAGTACAATAGTTTAAATATCTGTGAAATGTTTTAGCATATGACGGAAAGTGCGAGAATGAGATCCGAAGAAGTATTGGGATAACGAAAGATGCTTTTCAAAAGCTAAGCAAAGTATTAAGAAACAGAAAAAACTACCTTAACCAGCCATTCAGCAAAAGGAACATATTTAAAGTATATTACAAAATTAAATGGTAATATTTTTAATAGATTTCCTAACAAATAAGGCAGCAAAACCAGTAAGGCACAAGGTGGGTTACTGGGCGCGGAAGAATAAGGAACAGAAACGTTACTAATAAGCGAAAAGAAGAGAAAAGATTAATCAGAAAGACAGAAGATAGCGATCAACATTGCATTTAAACTTCTGGAAATTAAAGTTAGCTGGAAAGCATGGAGCTGGAAGAGAGTTCCACAAGCGAGAAGTGCGAGTATATATAAAGTGTTAGCATAGAATTTATGGCTACATCTGAAGCAGCTCAATTGCACCAGTCTAGTACCGTGCTTAAAATTCATAAAGTCTGGGTACCATAGCGAAGAGCGATATTTATTCTATGTACAGAAATGTGGCACAAGGCCAAAATGAGGAAAGGGGAAAAGGACGGTCTTGTTCTGTCTTAATGTTAAACTTAACTAGCCACAAACACTGACCCAAACATACCACAATATTCCTAGCACCAAAACAAAACATTCTTACTTACCTTTCTTACTACATTCACCATAATACCTCATTGTCTCTATGAAAGTCCTAACTAGTCTACATATGTACAATCCATTGTCTGGGCCGGAGGATACAACAACAATTTAAAATGTAACCTCAATGAAAATTTACAAAAATGGACACGACTATTTACAAGGAATTAAACAACTGTCTATCAATGAGACCTCTTAATCAGTCTAATACTACGGTTATATTCATAAAATCTAGGCAACATAGAGAAGAGCGATATTTATTCTGCTATGTACAGCAATGTGGCACAAGGCCAAAATGGAGAATGGGGAAAAGGACGGTCTTGTTCTGTCTTAATGTTAAACTTAACTAGCCACAAACACTGACCCAAACTTACAACAATATTCCTTACACAAAAACAACGTTTCTTATTACATCCACCTTAAGACCTCATTGATTCTATGGAAGTCCTAACTAGTCCCCTTATGCACCATAGCGAAGAGCTCATACGGACAATTACCATGAAAGTATTTATAGAAAAGGCACAGGGCTTTAACCTTACGGCGGTGAGAAAGTGACTGAAACAGAGCCGCCAGATCAGGACTAATAATATTGCTGATTCTTCTTTGGATTTTATCAAGGATCCCAAGGTAAATAGCAGGCGCACCGGGCCATATGTGTCAGCAATATTCTAAGCATGGTAGACCTATAGATATATACGATAGAAAATATGAAAGAAAGAGTATCCAGAAATAATGACTCGCAAATTTCTCCCGATTAAAAGAGGTACCGGAATATCGGTGGTGAGTTTTCGCCGAAGACATCGTAGTTAAGTTGATTTGACACACTTTCGGTGTTCTGTCAAATTCTAGGAAGGAGAAAAATAGCTTCGCTTTATTTTCTTTGAAAGTGTTTCTTTAGACAAAAGAAACTTATCTATTCGCTGGGTTGGGGTAGGTGATAGGAAAACAATTTATTTTCTTTCTGCTTTTAAACAAGAAACGCCACGCCTTTTAATTTTTTTTTTTTTTTTTTTTTATATTTTCAAGTAGAGGCTTCTTCAACTTAACTGCTCGTGGGAAAAGAGAACTACCCACATTTTTCGTCTTCAGATCCCAAAGTGTCTCCTGATAACTATTTTGCTGGTCGGGGAATGCAAACGAAATCCATGCGTGCTTTATAATCAACTGACACTCGTCAACTACTACAATTCGACCTTGGAAATATCTGCATTCAAAAGGCGTGTCAAACGTCGACTTATCCTGTTTCTGTGAGGCCGTACCGGAGTGCTCAATCCAAGCACGATGTACATAGGTACGGCACAGTGGTTTTGTTCCCAATGAGTTGTCATTCGAGACTTACTTTTTCAGCCAAGTGTGGGAATGTTCTCACAATAGAATTTACGGTGAGAGGGGAGAAGAATTCATGCTTTTCCAAAAAGTATACTTGCAAAGATGGTGTATACATTCTCAGTCGAGATTCGAACTCGACTCGCCAATACCATTTTTATATTTCTAACCGTTACATTATAGGATATCTCTTGTTGTCCAACCATGCAATGTGACTGATCGGCTAATCTTTAGCTTGCCGTGAGGTCTTGGATTGGCAGGCTGAAACAGGCTTCTTATGTTGCTTAACTCGCTCAGACATCTGAAAAACTGCCAAGCACGCTTTTCTCTATCTCTCTATCTAATATTTTTAATCATTTCACCCCAAGCAAGACGATGATGGCATTAAGACGCAAGCCATTACGGAGGGGGGATGAGATTGATAAGACTTTTTTTATGAAAAAAGTACGATAATGTAACAGAATTCAGGAAGACAAAAGAGTGCGATTGACGTTGCATTTAGAATTATGAAGATTGTAGGAGCAGAGAAGCAAATAATTGGAAGGGCGTTCCACAGGCGAGAAATGCGAGAAAATAAAATATCATAATAAATTGTACCGTGGCACCTAGCTAGTTCAACAGTAAAACGGTGAGACCTAGTTGCAACTCTAGTAGCAACTCATGTAGTGGAAGGACGATAGTAATGAAAAATATTAGAAAGGACAGTGACAAGCCAGGCCACGTCGGAGAGAAAATGGCTAAAGTCGAGATGCCAGCTCAGACATTACAATCCCTTCGTTGAATTGATGGCAAGAATCTCGAGATGTATAGTAGGAGCAACGGATCAAATATGGCAGCAAATATTCAATGTACAGACGAAAGTTAGATTTATAAATGTGCAACATGGATTCTGACAAGAAATATTTTCCGATACGACACGAAGAACCAACTTTCCTAGCAGTAGACTTAGCAATTGATTCACTATAGTCGATACATTTCACGTCAATGGAAAACGTGTTTAAAGAAGAGGTAGAGTGTCGCATTCTTGGAGGTTAGCATCGGTCATGATGGTGACAGAAAAGATTCTTTGTGGTTTTTAGTGATAAAGGTTTTGTTTTGGAAGCGTTAAAATTTACAAGCCGTTTGTCGCCCCAGTTAACAATTGACTCGAGGTTTATTTCGGGAGCAGTTGCTCCAGATTTAATTGTCAGGTCTATCGGACTTGTTACATGCATATATATATATATATATATATATATATATATATATATATATATATATATATATATATATATATATATATATATTGTTGTAACATACAAGAGTTGATGAATTAGGATTAACAAAAACGGAGGTTGGAAATGAAATGGTAATCTTTATAACACCAACAAAATACAATACTCGCCAGCGGCGTGAAGTAGGTAAACCACTGTTAGTGGTGAACTACTTATACACCATATTACTGCCACTTACAATAGTGTCCAATGTATTTATGAGCATTGGAACATACCCATTAGCGTTCATAGGTATATATATATATATATATATATATATATATATATATATATATATATATATATATATATATATTTAATAACTAGAAATGTTGTATTGTAGGCCATGATAATTTTAAAACAAAAACATACACCAGTCGACCGGTTTCGTCCCCTCTCGTCAGAACTGTTAACGGGGAATTTAAATTATGAGGAAAAGAAAAAAAGTCTGTCATGGGTGACATGAATGAATGGACAGGGAACGCAGGAAAAAAAAAAAAAAATCCCCGTTAACAGTTCTGACGAGAGGGGACGAAACCGGTCGACTGGTATATGTTTTATTTTAAACTTATCATGGCCTACAATACAACATTTCTAGTTTTTAATGCCTTAATACGCTTTTGTACCGTTTCAAACCTATTTTATATATATATATATATATATATATATATATATATATATATATATATGTATGTGTGTGTGTGTGTGTGTGTGTGTGCATTTGTTGATTGACAAATGGATTTTTTATAGTAAGTTTCACCCTGTACAAGGCTCGGAGGCCACTCAAAGTAGAGGGTTACATAAAGGGGGGTAGTTTATATGGATAGCTAGAGAAGACAACATTTAACGCTAAACTTCAGCTGATTAAGATTGTAGTGACTAGGAAAAAACCCTCTTTGGTTGTCTGTTCCACAGGGCAGTGATGCGAGGGAAGAAGCTGTTTAAGTGGAACTTACTCCCCGTCGATGGAATACAGGGGAAATGTGGCTGGTTTGCTACTATGTAAGTGGCATGATGGTTCTTAATCGTCTATGTTATACTTGACGCAACCAAGGAATGTAGTTCGTCCGTACACTTTCCATGGTAGCAGCGATAGAACAGGGAGAGACTCACCGCATCCCGCCGCTGAAAGAGAGATTGGAGAGTAGAAAACAATTCTTCTCCAACAAGTACTAGGAGACCATCAAGACTAGAAAGCGAAGACAGGGCAGCTCCCGTCGAAATATAGCAACACTACACCATTTTTAGGCTTGATCTTATAAAGGTGGCGTGACAAGTCAGGTACAGGGAGCGGATTTTTTTTTACCTGCATCTTTAGAGATAGATAAGATATATAAAAATTCCAGTTAAGGTCAGGTGTGATTTTGAGGCCCAATATTTTCTCAAGGCACGGATCCTTCCTAAGGGGAGGACATTCGTTTATCATAACTGGCGGTAGTTCCGGGTCTGATCAGCGGTAATGGAACGTAACCAGTATGGTTTTTGAGGCATTCAATGTAACCAGCCAGATTTTCCCCATTGTTAAATCGGATGAGAGGTCAGCTGCTTATCTCAAGATTTTTAGAGGCGCGCCTATGTATCGTCGTATCAGCGGCATAGATGTTTACAAGTAATCGAAGTATATTCTTAGTCAGGTCATTTATGTAAATCAGAAAGTGGGTTGTTCCGAGAGGTGACCCCAGGATATATACAGGAGATCAGGGTCTTCGTTTTTTTTGTGTCACTGCCACAAGGAAATCCGTGATTGATCTAGGCACCGAGCCGGTGTCCGTGGTGACTTCGGTGGTAGTTTTTCTTATCATGGGTGAGCAACCCAGGATTGTGATCTCCTGCAATGGAAGAGGCATTGATACCTGTTTTAGACAGGAACAGGTGGTCAGGTTTATAATGAAGAAGATGGAATTCAACTTCTGGAGAATTCGAAACCTTACATTGGTGGTGGAGATGTTATACCTGGGGACAGCTTTTTTGAGGTTGAGTTTGCTAGTTTTGTTCGTTTTCAATTTGATTGCTTTCATGTTTGTTTTGGTTGGTTTGATGGATCACTAATAGGCAGTGAAACAGACATCCAATGGAGATGCACACATAAATAAACTGGATTGACTCGCCGTAACAGGACCCATTATCATGGCATCGAGAAGCAACACCGGAGACTACCACGCGGTCCAGAAACCACTCACAAAATAACAGTACAATAGATCCTATATTATACACCTGCTGATAGCATAGCCTACTTAGAAGTTACTCGAACAGTGAAATATCGGAGGCAGCTATTTCGTTTCTAATCAATGACCACTGTAAAGTTACCGCTTTCTCCAGTCCATCTCTGTAAAACTCGAAGTATTTCGGTCGGCAAATAAGACTACACAGAGTAGGCTAAAATGTTGTACATTTTCACTATGCCGACATTTGTACCAACGAAAAGACATTATTATGGGTCATGAGAGACAAAGGCGGCCAATGCTCCCATATCCCTCTTGCTAATATAGTCATATATATCAACAGATACAAAGAAACACACACACACACACACACACACACACACACACACACATATATATATATATATATATATATATATATATATATATATATATATATATTTACAATTGGAATTAAGATACCTTTAGTTAATGACCATTTTCATCTATGAATTTTGATTTTAGAATTCGCAGGATTTTTCAAACTGTTTATATCAGTTTGTAGCGGGCCCCTACAAACTGATATCATAAAGAGTTAAAAAAATCATGCGAATTTCATTAACTAAAGGTATCTTAATTCCAATTATAAAGAAAATTTGCTCTGTTTAATGAAAAATAAAGATTGATTGCTCTTTTATGAGTCAGTTTAACATATTTCAAATTCTATGTTGTGTTAATAGGATTCGCCTGGATTATACCAACGGATTACTACATACATACATATCTCTCTCTCTCTCTATATATATATATATATATATATATATATATATATATATATATATATATATATATATATATATATATGTGTGTGTGTGTGTGTGTGTGTATATAAATATCTAGTGAGAGAGAGAGAGAGAGAGACAACAAAAAAAGAAAAAGGAAAAAGTTAAGTCTTCAAATTCTAAATCTATTTTAAATTACTATTAATTTGTAAATTTTGATTTTATTTTAAATTAATTTCAAAATTTCTAATTTTAGCCAATAAATGACATCCATGAACGTCCTTCATAGTTTGTCTTTCCTTAACACCAAACTTTAAAAATATTTTCGAACGCTTTCAAATTCAAATTTTGAAAATTTAACGATATTTTCCCTCCAAGCTTGTTTGTTTATTTAACTGCATATCAACCCCTTATAGGTCATTGAATGTCCAAATTTAATTTTCTTAGGAGCATTTTTTACAAAAAATTATTTAAGATATATTGCTGGAAGTTTTTAACTCATAAAAATTTTTACTATAAGAATGTGTTTTATAACTTCATAGCGTTTTGACGCCAGTTTGGGGGTCAACTATTTACCCATAGGTGGGACCTTAACAGGTGTTATCACCCCGGGTCAACTATTTGCCCATAGGTGGGACCTTAACAGGTGTTATCACCCCGGGTCAACTATTTGCCCATAGGTGGGACCTTAACAGGTGTTATCACCCCGGGTCAACTATTTGCCCATAGATGGGACCTTAACAGGTGTTATCACCCCGGGTCAACTATTTGCCCATAGGTAGGACCTTAACAGGTGTTATCACCCCGGGTCAACTATTTGCCCATAGGTGGGACCTTAACAGGTGTTATCACCCCGGGTCAACTATTTACCCATAGGTGGGACCTTAACAGGTGTTATCAACCCCGGTCAACTATTTGCCCATAGATGGGACCTTAACAGGTGTTATCACCCCGGGTCAACTATTTGCACATAGGTGGGACCTTAACAGGTGTTATCACCCCGGATCAGGATGGAACAGGGACCAACAACAATTAAGTGTTCGTACCACGCTTCTCAAAAGCTCCCGATCAGAAGCCTTGCTGCCAGATGTAGTTTATGGTCATACCGAAGATGTTCTGCCACCTCACCTCTGTGTATAAATAAAAGTTAACCAATAAAATTTCCCTATTTACCTTAATAAAGTTACTCAAAGTACAAAACGCGTTGGTGTAAAAAAAAGTTTGTCATGTATTTACATTGTCTTTACAGATATATTTTATTCATATCTGATTTTTTACACACACACACACACACACACACATATATATATATTAATGCATGTCTCATTAAATAATATAGACAAGTTTTGTCTATTTTAAGTAAGTTCCTTTCATATTGTCTGATAATCTTAATCATATTATCGTTGAAAGACGAAAGAAAAACACCATATTGATACATGTTTAAATCAAATCTAAGCTTTCGGCTTACACAACCCATTATCAATGATGACAATTTCAATAAATCAGACAATAACGGACGAAACAACAATGATAGTCCGCCCTTGCTGCATGCAGATTTCCAAGTAACGACAAACTCGTATATACGAGACGCGGAAGCGAAAATCGTGTCGCAGCTCGTGACGTCACACATGACCACCCCAGAGTGAAAAACGAGAAGTATTAAGTATGGGAAGGCGTTGGTATAAACCAATGGATTCTGTTATAAATTATAGGCATTTAAGGATATTTGTGGAGATTTCATAGTTTATTTTGTTCAGGTTAGGTTTCAAGTGTTTTATGTATATAGCTTCAAGAATTTTTAATTTTTGTTTATTCTTTTCATGTTTAAGTATAGTTGTGTTTTAAACAAAGATTTTCCGGAATTGAATACGCGGGCAGGCATGTTGTTTTAAATGTCTAAAAATGTTAGAATTATCATTTAAATGTAGAGTCAAGCGCCGTGAAAGCGAGTTTGTGGTGTGACCGGCATAAATATTATTTAATCCGTTGGAGATACAATCTCCCAAAAGGCACTTGAATTTGTAAACTATGTTGGTTTTTTGCAAATCACTAACGGGGAGGGGGGAAGAATGATTGTGAATAGTTAAGTTGGATATACTAGATTTATTGTAGTATATGATTAACCTAATTTTTGCTTGGGTCTGTTGTGGATATATTAGTATTTACTAATTTTTTAGTATATTCTCATTTTGTTTATAATTAATATGCATTTGACTACAATAAAAGAGATTAATATGTTTGGAATTAGTTGAAGCCGTATTATGTTCTATTTGCTTAGTATTAAGACTTCTAAGAAAGTATTTGATTTGTTCATCAACTATATAGTTTGGAAAGCTATTATTAAGTGTTTGTTTTATATTCTTTAGTTCACTGTAAAAATCTGTTTTGTAGATGAATTGGTTTTTGCACGATGTATTAGATTTTTTATAAATATATATATGCTGTTCAATAAATAAACGGGGCGTCTATTCAAATATGCGTATCCTCTAAAAATAACGTTTAAGTATTAAAATTTGTCGTATTAATAAAAATAATTGACAAAAATATTTATTTTGTATGAGGCTGACAGTGAGATATCATTTTACAGTTGAACTGGTTAAATGTGACCGATAATTCGATTTTAACAGTTTTTTTCCTCATACTTTTCGGTTATGAACTCCCTTCCGGCTCGATGCTTTATAGACAGCTTTATTCTGCAAAAATTTAAATGTAAGGTTAGTCGCTATTTACTGTCTTCCTGATGACTCTTTTCTCTTCCCGCTCATTATTAATGTTTCTGTTCCTAATTCTTCCACACCATGTAAATCCTTGTGTCTTAGTGACTTTACTGCCTTGCATGGAGTGAAACAGATAAAAAAAAAATATGTTTTACAATTTATACCTTCAAATATTCGTTTTTAGATATAAGACTCGAAATCCTTATCAATTAATAATATTGTATCTATTAAACAAATATGAATCTTATATTTTACACCTCTCTAATAATTGTTATAAATCCTGCAACAGATCGGCAGATACGCAATATAAACTTTTTTAATGATTTTTTTTTAAAAGTACGACTCAAGTTGTTTATTCTTTGTTGTTGTTGACAAGTGATAGAGGCGTGCCCGAAAATTCCGATTTGAAATTTGTATCTCATCATTTTGTTAACTGGCATAACGCTAAATTAGTCATTCTTTATTTCCTGATTTTTTTTTACCAACTTAATCTATTTACAGCATGTAAGAAGCATACATGAAACAATTTTTCACTCTCTCTATCTCCCACTCTCTCTCTCTTTCTCTCTTCTCTCTCTCTCTCTCTCTCTCTCTCTCTATATATATATATATATATATATATATATAATATATATAAAAATATAAAAAAAGGCTCAAACATTAATATTCCATGGTTATAATTTATTACATTGGAATCGTAATGGCGATCCAATTCATCAGGCCTACAAATTCAAAAAGAAATCGGAAAATATAACTCCGGGTATGAAAACAAAATTTTAGTGACACTGTATGTGTGGCAATGGGAAACACGTGTGAGGGAAATGGATGAAAGATTTAGGGAGAGGGTGTAACAGAAGAAAAGAAGAAGAGGAAGGCCTAAAGGTGAAGGTGGGGATTAAAATTTAACAGAGAGAAGTTTTAAAGAGAGGAGTTAAATAACAGTTTAAATGAGTGAGATACAGATAAATATGAATTATTTTCAGATGCATAAATCACTACCGATTCGCTGACCTAAAATTAAAATTAAAAAAAAAAGACACCGGACAATGGAAATACTAGTGATTGAGCCTTTTATATTATATTCTTACTCTGTCCTGGACATTGAGTTCTACCTGGATTCTATCTTCTTGGGAATTATATATATATATATATATATATATATATATATATATATATATATATACATATATATATAGGCAAATTAATGAAGGAGAAAAAAATTAAAATTCATGTCTTAAAAACTTCAACTTACATACTTATAACCAATAATTGTGTTTATATCCAACACTTCTACACATTATTCCAACCCCAAAAACAAAACAAAGCATTCCTTAAACCTTATGAAGTCTTTCAAGAGGACGAAACATTTCACATAGAATTTTTTTGTCATTCGATCATTCAGTTGCCTAACATATAGCATATTGCCTGATACAAAGAAATTTATTTATATAGTCTCCCTAATATATATATATATATATATATATATATATATGTCTGTGTGACTGTGTGATAGTGCGTCTAAAAATTTCAGATAGAGTATATCTGTAAAATGACAATATGGATAAAGACTACAGGAAAACTTATCCTAGCCGACACGCTTGGTCTTCTGTGGCACTTTATCATTTGCATTGATAAAGTCCCTCAGAGGACGAAACGCGTCGGCCCAGATAAGTTTCCCTTTTATCTTTATTCATATATATATATATATATATATATTTGTTCTGTTATGTACATAGAGCTGCACCTGGATTATATATATATATATATATATATATATATATATATATATATATATATATATATATACCACTAATATTATCATTGACCACTAATATTATCTATCTATTTGACAACTATAAACAACAGCCACCTGCGTAAAAGCAAAGCTCTTCAGTAAAATGTATTAGAGCACTCCGGCTGATTTGCGTTTGTTTAAATGCGTAAAGACAATACGCTAGATTTAAAGGTTTAGATAATGTCGAATGAAGATAGCTCAGTGGTAGAAACTCTGACTCACACCAAAGACATTTGGATACTTAGTCGCAATGAGGAGCTGTGAAACACTGCTGTTTTCGAATGACGTAGGAAAAGATAAACAACAAATATAAGCGTTTATCTAACATGTTCCCCTTTTGTTAAAGCTTCATCAGAAAATAATAAAAGCGAAATATGTTAGATTGCTAAACGTTTTTTATTTGTTCTTTATGTCATTCTGTTTGATTCCGATCCATATTTGATCTGTATTTGACCCCAATTCATATATATGATTACAATTCATATATATATATATATATATATATATATATATATATATGTGTGTGTGTGTGTGTGTGTGTAAATGTATATATATGCCATTTTTTACCACCTTCATATCATACCGCTCATTCATCATAACTTTTTTGACGGTAACCCTGACATTGAGTGGCTCTCAAGCGTTATAATGGGGAACCCGAAACTACAATCTTAACCGTTATCTTCCCCACCTATATCTAAAATCTTTGCCTCTTGCTCCGTAAACCTATACCTCGAGAGGCTCTTGGGCCTTGTTCAGGGTGAATATCATTTAAAAAATACATTAATGTATATATATATATATATATATATATATATATATATATATATATATGGATATAAGGCAATAAAATTACCGCACAGTTAGTGCAGATGTTAACGATACAGTGCTTAATGTAATAAAAATGACCACACACACACACACACACACACACACACACACACACACACACACACATATATATATATATATATAAACTGTATGAATTTAAACGTGCTACTAGGTTGGCATCTCAGTCCCACCCTTTCACTTTCGGAACAGTTAAATGTAGCCTCACTTCTATTCCAACACCTTTTTATCTCGCACTTCCCGACAGTGGAACTCACTTCCTCTTACTTGCTTCCCTGATAATTATAATCATCAAAAATTCAAACGTAATGTCAATCGACATCTTAGGTCTTGAACCGGAAACCCATCCTTTTTTATATCGTTTCCTCAAACACCCCTCTTTACTCTTGCTCTCAGTCTCTGTAACCCCTTGCGTGCTAGTTAAACTCTCACCTTGCTTATATATATATATATATATATATATATATATATATGAAGAAATATACTCTTAATGTGTGCTATATTTATGGGATAAAGTGCTCAATATCAGAGATAGAGCGTGAGTAAATATAAAAGGGAACATTGAAGTCAACACTCAGAGGCGACAGGCTGTTTCATGCTAGACGCAATCGTCAGGCCACGAGTGTTGTTTTTCTCGACTCGTTATATACAAATATAAATAGCCGAGAAAAAAAACAACACTCGTGGCTTAACGATTGCGTCTAACATGAAACAGCCTGTCGACTCTAAGTGTTTACTTCAATGTTCACTTATATATATATATATATATATATATATAAAGAGGGAGGGAGAGAGAGAATGAAAGACAAACAAGCAGAAAAAAGCAGAAAGAAAGAAGGGGGAGATTCTTTCCGAAGGCAATAGGTGCGAAAAGCGAACGCAGTATTCCAGGTCGAACTAAGTGATGGCGAGAGTGATATGGGACCATGAAGGAAAGGAAAAGGGCAAGTCTCTCTGTTTAGCACACTTATGACCATCTGGCAACTGTCTTGCTTGATGGCTTTACAGTCTCGCTTTAGTTAATGTGTAGAAATCTCTCCCAGGTCAGCCAGACTTCGAAAAGAGATTTTCATTTGCAAAAGATTCCATCATATCTGAATCAATATAATCCGCGGGGAATTTCTCGAAATACAGTAGGTAGCAGTCAATTGCAAACGTTGGCGGTTTTTCTTTTTCTTTTCGAGCCGCCAATAGGAATGCTGATAATTATTACATCTTCGTGACTCATGCCTAAAGCCGACAACCAGCTGGTGAGTTACACATTATTTCCGCCATAGTTTTTTTTTCTTTTGCTATGATTCATTGTATCACTGAAGCTATTCGCAGACTGATGCAATATAGAAGATTACGTCTGTATTCGGACTCGTAACATTACACTTCTTGGTTCAAACCTGCGCCTTTCGGCCGGTGTTTTTCCGCACCTCAAAGCGATCATGGGTCTCCACAACTTCCTATATCGCCTTGGATATGACGATAGACTACCTCCGGCAGCAAGAAACCACCTCTTAACTGCTGTTGTTTCCATCTCCACCTTAAACCGGGATGGTAGCACCTGTTGGGGTCCCAGCTATGGGCAAATAGTTAACCTTCAAACTGAGATCAAAATTTTATGAAAGTATAAAAATAAATTTTCACAGTAAAAATACCAGCAATATATTTTCAGAGTAAAGAAAATTAAGTTATGTACCATGTGTGATACTCGATTAGGCGATCATGTATCTTTTGACTGACGAGGCGGATTTTTTTACCCGCAATAGGTTGCCTTTTCTTTTTGTGGTAGACCAGCTGCCATCCAAGGCTATAGAACCCGGTTTGTTCTGCTATTTACCTATAGTTGGAGGGAGAATAAAAAGATTAATATCTTTCCCAAGGGTATTGGCACGTAAGTGAATGTAATGGATTCGACAGCAATTCGAACCTGGCTCTCCGATTCCTCAATCCGAGCTGCTATCCATTACTCACCGTACATTCTTGTAAAAGAAATTTCAGCTACCTCTGGGAATATCAGACGGTGTAAGGTTGGAAGTGTGGGTAGTGTGAACGATAACGGCTTGGAATTGTTAATCGGAGAGCCGAGTTCTAATTCTCGTTACGTTCATTATATTGACTTATGCGTAAATCTCCTTGGGAAAGCTATGAGTCCACCTCTTCTCCCCAAGTTAAGAATTATTTAGTAAGATTTGTATTACTAAACCACTATTACCTATTTTTTTTTTAGAATCAAAAAGTATTTTCTATTTACTTTTTTAATAAATAAATTTAATAAATAAAACTGTTCTTAAATACAGTATTTACTCGTAGTTTCTTGTTAAAGAAGGCGTTTAGTATTCATTTTTAAAATAAGGCATTTAGTACTTAAGTGTTTTAATAAAGTATTTTAAATACAGTATTTAGTCTTGTTTAATTCACCACTTTAAAAATTGAATTTAATATATAGTTAATTTTAAAAACATCATTAACAAAACTGAGTTTAATATTCAGTTGTTTCCAGTATTTCGTTGTCCTGACATTAAATAACCTGCAAAGTGTCGATAAGCCGTAAAAAACAAATCAACCAATCAATGAACTGTCTCCCTCTGATTCTAGATGTAAACGTTCCTTTAGTTTCCATTTCCTTTAAACTTACTCGTTACTCACATGTTCAGTCCATGGTATTCTCAGTATTTTTTTTGTAGAACCAAATTTCTGTTTCCTCTTCTTTATCTGTGAAGTGGTTGTCAGGTATTCAGAAGGATCGATACTACGTAACATTTTCACACTCTTTTCTGTTTCTCACGATATTTTGCTATTTCTTAATACGATGCTTAGCTTTTGGAAGGCATCTTTCGCTGTTCCAATGCACCTTAGTTTCTGAAAGTTCCAGTTGAACCATTGTCATTCGTTCATTAATTCTTCCGATCTTTTGCAAACCTCATCCCTATTATTTTCGACGGTGTGTTTTTCAGCCCTCCTCATAGGTACATTAAGTTAGCATTGTTCAACTGACCTTTAATAGTATTCAAAGAAATCAACCCATACTGAAGCATAAAATCAAAACCATATTTGGATTAAAAAGAGCAACCAGTATTGGCCCCGAGATCAGGATAACAGACAAGGAGACATCATAGACAAGTATCTCTATCTATAAAAGGCAGGATGTGTGTTCGTGTGTGTGTGGGTGTGCACGGCCGTAATTTTCGACGGATTTGCACCAAAATTTACATGCACATGCTTCAAGTTAGCGGGAAGGCCAAGACCGACTTTGCATTTCCCAACTTCCATCGATAGGGGAAATAATCGATTTTTTCATGCTTCTACGGCAGTTTTCATGTAGTTTGCGGCCATTTTCTACTGGCCAGAGTGAGAGACAATAGCTGGCTTCCACGAATAGGCAGGAAGATTCTATTGGCCAGCGTGAGAGCCAACAGCTGACTGACACGAATGTTAACTAGCATGCAAAAACAATCGATAGCTGCATTCGTGACAAGTGGGAAAAAATTTAAATCTGCATGGCACTTTACTCCAACTGGCTCATTCGCTTGCTTAAAATCAACGTTGATTCTGATTCCGCAGAACTGGGTTGGGTGTGAAAAAGTATTTGTCGTTAACATTCTTTTTTCATTCGGTTTTTCCAGTTACGAGTCCTTTTTTTAAAGCTGATCGTTTTGTGTTCATTTTGTTTAGTTCTTTTTTCGTAACAGATTTAATGTTTAGTATAGAGCTTAGAAAAAATTCGCAGTGTGAGATAGGCAAGAAGTAAGACATGTAGCAACATCAGCACGGCAAAGGGCACTCCTTTAAAGGCAAGGAAGGGCAAAAATATTTTAAGTCAAGTGATAGCGATTGCTGTATGAGTCGCACGATTTTTGAATCAAGCACGGGCAACGCCGGGTCATGCTGCTAGTATGGTATAGATGTTGCATATATATGATTAATAGTAAAATTTAGTTCGTCATGTGCGACAATGTTCAGTATGATCTGGGGAATTAAACGTTATTGTCAGTCTTTCATAATAAGGCAGATTAAAAATTGTTGTTAGATAAAATAATTTTAACTCATTCGCTTATCTATTGTCAGTATATATAATTGTTTTCTATTCTCAGTCTGGCTTGGGAATTTCTCGAGGCAGATCGTAGATTTCAGGCTTTTGATTCATTCAGTTTACGTATTTGTGCACCTGTGGTCACCACTCCTCTCCATCTCACAACTGGGGTTCATGGTGACATTCAAAGCAGAATAAGCGTCATGGCATGCCGGCTCCTTTTGCACTGGGAATGTTGAGGTTACCTCGTCCCTCAAGTTAAAGAGGCAAGGCCTACAAGGTAGCAGTTACTTTGAATTCAGATTTTTCCTTCTCCTAGATTCCTAGGTTGCCATGTTATATGAAGGCCGTGTGCAGGACAGACTCTATGCTCCCTCCTCATCTCGATCTCAATGACAAGATCCAGTGAATACAGGGCATTATATTTGGGAGACGACGTTGGCTGCAGGAGTTGCAGAAAAGTTCTCGGCATTGACAAACAACCACCTTTTCTGTCTGGATGTATTTTACCATGTTTTGGATATTGAATAAGTGTAATGGAGTGTAAGGATAGCCGAAGTATAAAATCAGGGTTTTCCTTCCTCTAGATGGACTGACTTCCTGAGCTATCAATCAACCTTCTATTTAAGGTGCTGCTGCTTTAAAATAGAAAATCTTAAATAAATCATATACAATTTAGTATTTTTTTAAATACAACGTCTAAAATTTATTTTTAATACAACACCTTTGACAAAACATTTGGTACATTATTCGGACTATGGTCCTCATCTTCGTCGCCATATTTATCCCAACGTTTCGGCCGTTGGTCTCTCCGGCCTTCTTCAGGTGGTTGGAATGTCGAACTGAACACTTTATTTCGCTCACTGGGGTAGACTGTTCTAGTTCCACGTGCCATGTTTGATGGATGTCAGTTATCAGTTAGCTCCTGCTAATTTCCCTCTGAAAGTTCTCCACTGCGTTAACCGGGTATTGAACTCACACTCTTTGCCTCCTATCACTGGATCTAACCAACGCCTTTGTCCACTGTGCCATGTGTCCTTGAGGACACATGGCACAGTTGATAAATATGGCGACAAAGATGAGGACAATAGTCCGAATAATGACAATAGTCTCGAATAATGTAACATTTGGTATTTAGTTAACATAAATACCTCATCTCATATATTTTTTAAATAAACAAATCAGTATAATTCAAAATAAATCATATAGTATTTATTTTATTTAATAAAGTATTTTCTATTTACTTTTTTTTTATTAAAGGCACATTTAGTTTTTTTAAATACAGTAATAAGTAGTTTTTTTTTAAAGTCTAGTATTCATTTTTAAAATTTTAAATACAGCATTTAGTATTTAGGTTTTTGTTAATTCACCCCTTTAAAACTGAATTTAATATATAATTAATTTTAAATACATCATTAACAATACTGAGTTTAATATTCAGTTGTTTCCCGTATTTCGTTGTTCTTCAAGTACAGCATTTATTATTTAATTTCGGTAAAATTGGCAACTGCTCTCGAAAATGACCGCCAATCAGTTGATAACTAGGGCAACGGATGACTTGTAAATTTGAACGCCTCCAAAACAAAACTGCTCACCATTAATCATCTGAGGGATCCATTTTTCCCTCCATCAACATGGCTGATGCTAACCTCCAAGAGAGCAACTCTTGTACATTCTTAGTTTCACATCTTCTACTAACATGAAATGGAATGATTATATTGAATCCACTGCTAGGTCGACTGCAAAAAAAAGTTGGTTTACTGTGCCATGGCATCCATTTTGCACATTTATAAGTTTACCATTCGTCCATGAATTGAATATTACTGGCATACCCCGTCTGGTGCTCTGGCTATATATCTCTAGATTCTTCACAAAATTCAAAGAAAGGTCTGTAATGTTATCAGTCCTAACCTGGCATCATGACTTACGTATAATGGCCTCCCTCTATCTTTTCTATAGATATTTTGATGACAGTTGTTTTAATGAACTTTCCTCCTTAATACTGTGTCCGTATGAATAATATTACTAGATTGGCAGTTAGGTCCCGTCGGTTTACTGTTGAAATAGCTAGATCTAACCATAAGTTATATTCTAATAGTTTTTGTTTTCTCACTTCTCGGCTGTGTAACGCCCTTCAGGTTTCTTGCTTCCTTGCCAACTTCAATCTTCAAAAGATTCCAATCGTAATCTTGTATCTTCCTGTATCTTACATGTTCTTTTAAAGTCTTTTCACCCTCTTCTAATCACATGTTGATAGACTCGTTTCCCACGGTTTTTCAATGGTTTGCATGTTATTTAAAGCCAGAAAATAGTTTTAGATAGTAACAATTCTTTTTGAGGTAATAATGGTTTTAGTGATACATGTCTGATTAATTAACCCATAGATGGGGGAGAAGTGGTTTATTCATATTTCTGCGTAAGTGAATATAACAAACCCAAAGGGAATTGGAACCCATTTAAAAATTCCGTAAGTGAAGATAACGAAATCGACTGGAGTTGAAACCCGGCTCTCGGATTCTCAATTTCTAGTCGTTATCGATTACACCACCCGCGCACCCAAGCTTACAGCACCTCGTATTCCATAAAAGTTTGGTGTTATGCTTTCAAGACTTTAATATGGAAGTTATACACGGCATCAAACTCATTCAAAAATATTTAAACTATCAGCTGCATACAACCACCTTCTGAAATCAATGTTTAAAATGGCTTTGAGCGAATGAAACCTGTAGGTCTTGGCCAGGACCATCCTTTTCGTGCCTTGTGCACTGAAACTCGGCTCTTTGATTAGCTAATTCCGGGGCCATTATTCATTACACCGCCCGTACATCCAGGTTTACAGCACCTGATATTCACAAGCGATCACCCATGTAGTTTGTACTGAACAAGCTCGACGTTGCGTTAAGTCCGAATGATGAGAACGAGCAGCCAATCTAGTACGGTGTTGAAATTCGTGAAGTCAAGGGTAACGACGAGGAAAACCAATCAGAACGATTACCGTGAAAATATTTATAGTTAAAGCAATAGAAAGCTACGTTACGGCGGTGAGGATGTGAATGAAACCGATATGCCAGATTAGGACCGATAAAGTTGCAGATTTTTTTTTTGATTTTGTCCAGAGTATCTAGATATAGAACAGGAACACAAAACCAGAAGTGGCAATAATATTCGATGCGCGGAAGAATGGTATTTTTTGAATTGTATGAAATTGTACTGACCAGGCTCGACGTTGTGCAGGGCGTCCCCAAAGTTTGGATACATACATAGGCAAAAATGCATATTTTCGAGATATTAAATTTTCATTTTTTATTGAAATGTAATATTAACAAATACTATTTTCAATATGATTTCCATCATTTGTGATTCAAAGGTTAATGCGCTTTGCAAGATTCACATGAACTCGATACAATAACTCCACATTGCCATCAATTTTAGCACATTCACTCTTTATGCATTCAATCAAGTAAGTTGCGTCTGTGATTTTCATTGAGTACACCTACAAGAAAAAAAGTCAATTCTTTCTTTTTGCGACAAAGCAATGCTTAATTTGTTGGAGAACATATATATGTGTGTGTGTGTGTGTGTGTGTCCACCAAGAAAGAAATATATATACATATATATACGTATTCGACGTATGAGGGTCAAGCAGACAAGTTCCTAGGAAACTGACAGCCCGACACCAGCACATGAGATTTGATTGTAATGAGATTGAAGGTTTTGTGCAGAACCATCCACACTTTTTTGAAGGGCCGAATACTTTTTTGAAGGTTTTGAATTCAACCATCCAAGGCTATAGAGACTAGTCTGTCCTGCTATTTATGCATAGCTGGAGGGAGAAGAAGAGGAGGATTCACACCTTTCCCGAGGATATTAGCACGTAAATGAATGCAATGCGTTCGACTGGAATTCGAACTCGGCTCTCCGATTCTTCAGTCCAAGCCGCTACCCATTACTCCACCGTGCCTCCTCATACATATATTTATACCTCATGTACTTAAACACGTCCATTGAGATAACGAATCGGTACTTGTTAGCAAGTAATGTTGGTTATAGTTGGCCTTTTTCCTTCTTAACAATAAGATGTCACGTTGACAATGCCTTTCTCGTAATCCGATATGAACTCTTCTTTGACGCGACAAGAATGCGTCAACATCCAAAGGCTTTTCTTTTTATATGTAAATAATACCATTAATTTGGGGCCTTCTGGGTGCAAGCTCCAGTCCGAGGCGAAACCTAAGTGGGTACCAACGTATGTTTCAAAGCAAACAATTAGCCTAGAAAATCAGAGACGATCGATCATCTGTGACTCCTTAAAGTCTGAAGAAGCCGCGGGGGTAGGAATTTACTTGACTCTGTCACGTCCCCAACCCCGAAAACCAAGACTGATATATATATATATATATATATATATATATATATATATATATATATATATATAGAGAGAGAGAGAGAGAGAGAGTTATAAAGAAAATGACATAGATATGGACAAAGATAATGAAATACTGTGACACCTACTTCAAGTAAATAAATACGAGATAAGATCATTGGAGTATTGTTCTGACCCATTTTTAATGTCTGGACAGACATGAAAACTGACACATTGATTAATCCTTCAATATCTTTCGATATTTCTGAGATTATTGTATTGAGAATATTGTAACTATTTACTCTATTTACATTGTTCGAACTGTTGTCCTCATCTTTGCTGCCATATTGACAACGTTTCGGCTGTTACACGCACCGACCTTCGTCAGGATCCGTCTTTATTTCTGAAATGAGTTATTGTAACTATTTACTCTATTTACATTGTTCGGCCTGTTGTCCTCATCTTTTTGTCATATATACGACGTTTCAGTCGTTGTAAGTACCGGCCTTCTTCAGGATCTACCTTTATTTCTAAGATGAGTTAATTTAACTATTTACTCTATTTACATTGTTCGGACTTTTGTCTTCTTCTTTTTGTCATATTCACGACGTTTCGGCCGTTGTTCGTTCCGGCCTTCTTCAGGATCCGTCTCTATTTCTGAGATGAGGTATTGTAACCATTTACACTATTTACATTGTTCGGGTTGTTGTCCTCGTCATATTCACGACGTCTTGGCCGTTGTACACTCCGGCCTTCTTCAGGTGATTGTAATTTCGAACCGAGTCCATTATTTCGTCCAGCAGAGTAAATTGTTCTAGCCCAGTAGATAAAAGCGTTGGTTAAATTTATCAAGTGACTTGACCTAAACAGTTGTGAGTTCAATACCAGGCCACAGCAGAGGTGAAAAAACAAAAACAAACAAAACAAAAGACAAACTTGGAGAGTTACTAAAGGGAAGTAACTGAAACTGAAGATATCCGGACGCTATAGAGGATATGGATTGACTATGTAATCAATAACGTGGTTTTAGAGAAAAAGATTATAAAACCAATGCGTATTCTTAACATCAGAAAAAAGAAAGTGTTGAAATTTCTAGCGTGCATAATGAGGAAAAAGTGTTTGGAAAATTTGACACCGTCAAGACATACTGAAAACAAGGTGAACAGACGAAAACAGCGCATAGCCTACCTAAAGAGTGTGCAAATGGATGGCAGATCACAGTTTAAGAGAGATAACAAAAAGCATTGACTAGGAGTTAAAAAAAGGACAGGAAATTGTGAAGAGCCATGATCGCTAACTTTCTGAAGAGATAGGACGCATAGAAGAAGGATGAATATCACTTGGTCAGTCATGTTACCTTTAAAGACAGTGAATTAACTAATATAGAAGAGAGATTGGAGGTAGACACCGTGAAGAAAAGATGCTTTCTTGACACGTGGGAAAAACACAACCTCTTTCAATATGACGCGCTCGATTTGTGAGCAAAAATACTCTTTTATGACATTCGCTAACTTTCCTTTTCAGAGGAGAGAGAGAGAGAGAGAGAGAGAGAGAGAATAGAGCGAGAGAGAGAGAGAAGGCATGGGAAACGTTTTTACACTTTGTTAGCATACGCCTTTTTAAAGCATAAAACCTTTATTTACGTTCTGCTAAATTCTCCTCACCCTTCGCCCTTATTTTTTTTAATGTTTGAGTAAATATCAGTACCTTGTCGATGCCACGCTCAAATATTTGGCAAACACAACCAACACATCAGCTAATGCCTTTTGATCACAGCAAAAAAATATTGGATATTCGTTTGAATAAATTATGAAATATTGACATTACATCATCATGGAATTTCAAACAAAACCAGTAAATCCATGGAATATGCCGAAAAAAATATTCTGCTCACAGCAGCAAATATAAGGATTCTCGTTTGAATAATTAATGAAGACAAACTATTGACGATTTTAAAATTTTATAAGACATTCGAATTAAATTTTTTGCAATTATTTACATGAATCATGTTCTCTATTATTCCTTTATTATTAGTTTTAGTCCAGAAATAAGTGGGGCAAAAGATAGCTTGTTAATTTTAACGCTTCTAAAACTAAATTTCTCTCGATCTTGAGAGACCTTCTATGCCTGCCATCATCATGGCTTATGCTAACCTCCAAGAGAGGAAATCGTTGCACCTTCACTGGCTAACATTCTCAGCTGAAATAAAGTGGAAAGACTATATTGAATCCATTGCTAGGTCAGCTGCTAAGAAAGTTGGTTCACTGTACCGGGCGAGACAATATTTCTCTACAGGATCTATCTTACATATGTGACAAGACCCTTTTTGTTTATATTAAAAGTACCATATTTGGCGGCATATAAGGCGCCCCTTTTTTTTTTACTAAAAATATCTTTTAAAATTCCTCTGCGTCTTATATGCCATATGTAGGTTTCAAATTCGCGATAGTCAGCCGAAATTAGCTACCTGGCAACTCCTATTAGCTTTGACTTTAGAGTAACTTTCATATACCGATTGTCATTATTAAAAAGGCTGTTATGCAGATTAAAAGTGTTATCATTGATAATATTCATTATATTAATTTCATCACGTTTAATATTAGTACTTTTGTTTCACTAAAATTATATACAGTAAATTCAATTATATATTTGGAAATATATTCCTTTCATTAATATCTTTCTTGCGATATGTTCAGGTTGCATTGCTATAAATACAATCAGAATTTTTATATCCTAATTATTCCAATAAGACTTTTACAAGACGCACATTTTAAAAATCATATAAATTTAAAAAAAAAATTGAGTGAATTTTTAATGGTAACTGTACTGTTTTGCTCAGTTGTAATAATTGTGTGATTTTTATTTTGTTTTTTTTTTTTCCTTTGGATAGTTTTTATAGGCTCGTGTTCTTTTTTTCCAATTATTTTTCGTTTAATTGTAATCACGGTTTCTTTAACTAAAACAATACCTCATAAATATAGCCTAAGCTGTATCATTTACTAATTATTTTACTCTTTACTATTTTTTTCTTGATTTGCCCAGCTGAAATTGGGGTGCGCCTATACATCTGTGCGTCTTATATATCGTCAAATACGGTAATTAAATTGAATTAAGTGAATCATTTGAGGTATTGATATCAAATATAAATCCCCACCCTAAAATTTAATTATTTGTCTTTCCTTCTTTCTTTCTATTGCTTCTAAATTGGATAATATTAAGAACTGGCAAACATCAGGTGATCGCAGTATTATGTTAAAACTAAACAGCCTTGAAAGCATTTGAATCGGTTCAACGGTTCGATTTGATTTCATATGTAGTCTTCAAAGTTGGATTTGATTCAATAGGTAGCGTCCAAAGTTAGCTACGTCCCAGCACTAACTCGTCAGAAGAATCATAGCCCTTACACCGACAAGACTTGCAAATATTTATTTTTTTTTCTGAGGGCTGGCTCGCATGTAAAATTCTCTTCCGATTTGTCAGAGACGGAATGTTAGAAGCTTCCAGGATCATCAGGAACTCAAAAGCCAAGATGGACAGTATCCTCCATGAATGAACAGCAAAGCGCTTTCAGGGCGATAATCAAACAAATAAACAACACTGATCGAACGAAATACTTCTACATATAAAAGGAAACAGCACAACCAAGACAACTCAAGATTTGTCTATACTGAACTATTTATTAAAAAAAAAGAAAAAAAAATAATGATTAAAAATCGTCGATAAGATTATTTGACAGATAAGCAAACCATTGAACATTTCTCTTATGACAATTTTTATATTTTCTTTCCGTTTTCCTATTCTTTGTTTATCGTTTCCTTTTACTTTCACTCTATATCTTTATTATATCAAAATAAGTATAAATTTATATCTCGTGTTTGTTTTCTTTACGTTATCTATGCTTGTATTGTTCTCTGAGTAGAATATTTTCCTTTTTTTCCTTTTATGTTAAGCGTGTTCGCGGCCATATGCGAATTTTGTCGAGAGATAAAATTCGTAACACATATCTATAAGTCTACCATTTGTCCATGCTTAGAATATTGCTGCCACATATGGTCTGATGCCCTTTCTATTTAACTTGAGCGCCTTGATAAGATCCAAAGAAGAATGAATACTATTATTGTTCCTGATCTGGCGGCTTGGTTTCACTGACTTTCTCACCGCTGGAAGGTTGCTTCTCTTGTAACTCTTCTATAAATACTTTCATGATAATTATTCGAATGAGCTATTCGTTATAGTACCAAGAGATTTTTGCATTTAAGCATAAAAATAGACTGGCGTCGAAATCTTATCAATTGACAGTTAAGCTGACTAGATGTAGCCGTAAGTTCTATGCTAACAGTTTCTTTACTCGCACGTCTCGCTTGAAATATGGCATATAAGACGCAGGGGAATTTTAAAAGATATTTTTAGTAAAAAAAAAAAAAATGAAGGGCGCCTTATATGCCATCAAATACGGTACCTTCAATATAAACAAAAAGGGTCTTGTCACATGTAAGATAGATCCTGTAGAGAAATATTGTCCCGTCCGGCATAGTGAACCAACTTTCTTACCAGCTGACATAGCATGGATTCAGTATAGTCTTTCCACTTCATGTCAGCTGAGAACTTCAACCAGAGAAGGCGCAACAAGTCAATATTTTGGAGGTTAGCATCAGCCATGATAATGGAAGGCATAGAAGGTCTCTCAGATCGAGAGAAGTTTAGTTTTAGAGGCGTTAAAATTAACAAGCTATCTTTTGCCCCACTTATATCTGGACTAAAACTAATAATAAAGGAATAATATTTTCCAGACAAACTTAATCTCCAAAAATTCAAATGCAATGTCAATCGCTATTTTCATCCGTATTATTCTTTTCTCTTTCTGCACATCATTAATGTTTCTGTCTCTACTTCTTCCACATCCTGTAACTCCGTTGTGTGTTAGTGACTCTATTGCCTTGCATGGGGAATATCGATTAAAAGAAAAATAGAAAAAACAATTACCTGTACCCACGCCAGCTACTGCTGTTGCTATGCTTAAATATTTGGCAAACCCAACCAACACATCAGCTAAAGCTTTTTGATCAGAGCAAAAAAAATGCTGGATATTCGGCTGAATAAATTATGAAATGTTGACATTACTTCATCATGGAATTTCAGACAACACCAGGCAATCCGTGGAATACGCCGAAAGAGATATTGTGCTCACAGCAGAAAACAAGGATTCTCGTATGAATAATTAATGACGACAAACTATTCAAGATTTTAAAATTTTATAAGACATCCGAATTAAATAATTTCACGACTATTTGGATGAATCATGTCAGGGGATGCTCGCTTTCTTCTCTGTAAAGGACAATAACTCAAAAGGGATTGATTTACTTCCCTTGTCTGCTTGTCGGAGCAGTCACTTCTGGATTCAACATTGTGACAAGCTGACACACGTGGAATACATGATTTCAATCTAGTACAATCCTTGCTGTTCTCAAGCAGTAAATTAATAAAAGTTGTTTTATTATATGTTAAAATACATTTGTCTTTTATTTTCATTTGTTTTTGTTAAGGCCGACAACCTGGGATAAAAGAAATCATGTTTACTAATATTAATTTTATTACTAGTTTTACTCCAGAAGTTTCGTTATTATTATTTTAGTACTCTATTTATTTCATCTTATTTTCAGTTCACCAGGGCGGTCCGTTACCATGCAGTAGCTATCGGGATTTTACCAATTCTGTTTAGCGTAGTGAGAGCGACAATGCTTTCTGACAATTCGGTCTGATCCTGAAGGAGGAAAGGAAGTAGGGAGAAAACATGGATCTGAAGGAAACCTAAAGGAAATCATGTGAAGCGGACGCAGGTGAGAAACACAGATAAGACGAAGAAAGTATAAAGAAGCAAAGGTGAGCAGTCTTATTTTTTTTTAAATTTCATTTTGACGGAACCAGTATCAACTTTTTTTTTTTGTATCTTTTAACATCACACGTGTCCAGAAAGGCAAGCTTTATTTATCATATTACATTTCATCATTAGTCCTTTACTATTTCGAGCATTTCAGCTGAAATTTCAATATGGCTTCCGTACTCTTGCACCTTTTATTTTAGCCTGCCAGACATCTGTCATGTTTTTTTTTCTATTTTTGTCTATCTTCAGAAAAATGGTGGCGTTGTCAGCTTACAGAAAATAATGTTATTAACAAAACGAATCTGTTGTTTCTATATGTAAACAGATTTTAACACAAGGAGAGTTAACTCATATATATATATATATATATATATATATATATATATATATATATAGATAGGAAAAGACAATATTTATAAGGCATTTTTAAAAGCAAAAGCTAAAATAAAAACAACCGGTTTCGTCCCAGGACTTATCAAGTTTATTTATTCTGGGAATTTAAAAAGCGTGTAAATTAATTTTTAATTAACGAATGTAATCGAATGGGGAAAAAAATTAATGAATTTCAAGAAACTAGAATCCAATAATATTCAGACCCAGCAAGCATTCCCTCTATTTACAAAGGGAAGGCTCACGATATACAAGGACTCTAGCACCTTGAGGTGAAATGTGGAGTGGGACCTAGATAAAATTATAAATCGGTCACCACTAAAATTTTCCACACATTTCCTTCTATTTATTAAATGTTCAGCAATAGCAGAACCAGAACTGTTAGTCAGTTGGCTATTCCTGGAGGACGGATACAAAATCCTGGTGGGTAAATGCTATTTTATTCTTGAATCCAAACGCTGGGACATCCTCCCTATGTAGTCGTGTCCACAACTACACTTGCATTGGTAAATCACTGAATTAACATGATGGGGAGGGAGAACGTCCTTACGAATGGAAGAGAAAGCAGGACGGGTAACAAATATATATATATATATATATATATATATATAACATAGATAGATATGAACAGACTGATATATATATATATATATATATATATATATATATATATATATATATATTATATTCAATAGATGCGAGAGTTTGTGACACTGAAACGATCGCAAATAGCGTGAAATCCAGTGTCACAAACTCACATCAATCCAATTAAATATGTTAGTACTATCACTGATATTGAGCGCATTCGGAAAAGTACCGTGCATATATAATATATAAATAATATATATAGAAATTACAAACACACACACACACATATTTATATTTATGTACATACACATTTTAGACACACACACATTTAGACACACACACATATATATATATATATATATATATATATATATATATATATATATATATATATAGTTAAACCTAGAGAGCCAGACAAACCTACCAAGCGGATAGTCAGGGAAAGCTGGCCATCTTTTCCTGACGATCCGCTTAGGTGAAACCTTGGTAGGTTTGTCTGGTTTTCTAGGTTTAACTAGGTCTGCTCTACTCATTGTATTGAGCACTTTATTTAGTTATTTTGGGTACTCGCATCAGGGTTTTTTTTTCTTTGGGCCTTGGACTTGCATGCTGGATGATTATTTTCGGTTAACGTACATGTTCTTGGTTCTTTCTTTTTTTATACCCTTTTTTCCCTTTGGTATTGGCTTGCTTATTTGCAAATCAAGACACCGAATGTTTTCTGTGCGAGTATAGTTTCTTATACTTATAAGATTTCTATTAATAATAATAATAATAATAATATATATATATATATATATATATATTGGCTACAATGTTGTACACTAGACAAAGTCATTTCCTAGGAAAGATGAAAGGTAATTTAACAAGATACTCGATACTTGTGATTTAAAAAAAAATAACGAGGCCCTTTATGAAACAAATGAAAAGTTTAGACATATAGATCTAACAAAATTATTTCAACACATAGAAACAAAATAAAATTAAATGCAACTGTTAATTAAAGGTTCTTTATATGGAGTGTTCACAACAATAACCAGTTAAAGCAAAATTTCAAAATGGCAGACGAACGCTAATACATCTGTACTAAACATTACCAACACTACTTGAAGATTAATGTAAAAATTAAACTACATCAAAATTGATCTTACTGACAGAAAGATAAGCCTTATATGGTGCAACAAACTTTAACTAAAATCTAAGAAGAAGCAGTTGCCAAGTTCAGCAAGCTGTAGGGTCAAAGTTATGGTATGTTTACAATTTACAGTTAATTCAAATCTTTCATCTAATAAAGCGTCCCTATCCAAAAACTTGATAATCTGCATTTTTCCTGTAAACACAGAAAACAAAGTTCATATAAAGATCTACATGTCATTGTCAGTTTTAAAAATTTCCATTTGACTTTAGGAGTTTTATGCTCATCTTTCGACCTCCAAAAATGTGTTTCTATAAGCATTATTAGTAAAAGCCGATATGTGTTGACACTACCGGGTTTTGAAAGAATTCTTAGTACTACTGAGATATAACTTTTCATACTTAGTACTAACAATATAGAACTTTTCAACCTTCGGATTTCAGGATTTTGTATCTTGTTTTTAAATCTCAATAAATTGTCTACTCAGCAGTTATTTACTAACGCCTGATAATATGTGTGAATACACATCGATACATTATTGCATTTGTGTATCGTTTTTTACATGTTTTTGATGTAATATCCTAAAATAAAGTATATATATATATATATATATATATATATATATATATATATATATTCATGAATTATTCATACAAAAAACAAATACAAAGGTTAATGATTTAATTGGCGAGAAATCCATCATCGCGAACAATTCAAATAATATACAATAACCCCGAACCTGTTTATGAATGAAAAGATCCTTGTTTTTATAAATTTCTGTTGCATAAGTTCTTATTATTTTTACAAGCTTTCGTCTGTTCCTACAGACATCCTCACGTATGGAATAGATTTTGTTCTTGTTTTTACTCTCAGTAATAAGAGGACAACGAAAATATATGTATTGTTGTAATCCGAAAAATGCTATTAGAAATGAGTTATTGTTTTTGGAGCGTGCAGTCGCAACGCCGAGTTTGAATTTAAATTTTACGATTGTGCGTTCTTGTACAAATATAGTCATAAGTGAATTCTTTTTTACTGGTAAATTTTCTGTGGCATGAACTATATTGTTCAATAATTACAGTAATGTCGCACTTATTATCCAAAAGTTGCACTTGGATCAGTTATTTTAATCTCAATATATATATATATATATATATATATATATATATATATATTTATATATATATATATATATATATATAGAGAGAGAACATAAAATGAGAGAGAGATGCATGCACATAGTCAGGCATACAGATAGATATAAACAAATAGATAAACAGACATGTGTACATATTGTGATAGATGGTTAGATACATATATTTCTGACATATTGTGATAGATATGAACATATATTTCTAGCCTGTCTATCAAATATGTTCATATCTATCTATTGTATCTATCTATAGACAGACAGATATATATAAACATATTGTATCTATCTATAGAGAGATAGACAGACATCATATATGAACATATGATGACATAAACATATTGTGTAGATGATTAGATCTAGAGATAGATGGATAAATATATCGACAGACAGAACATACATGAACATACTGTGATAGACAGACATATATAAACATATTGTGATAGATGATTAGATAGATAGAGAGATAGACAGACAGACATATATGAACATATTGTGATAGACAGTGATACAGACATATAGATATATGAACATATTGTGATAGATGATTAGATAGATAGAGAGATAGACAGACAGACATATATAAACATATTGTGATAGATGATTAGATAGATAGAGAGATAGACAGACAGACATATATGAACATATTGTGATAGATTGATAGATGATAGACATATATAAACTTATTGTGATAGTAATAGATAATGAGCATATATGAAAAGATACTGAATAATAGATAAGATAGATAGATATAGACAGATAGATATAGATGATTGATAGATAGATAGATAGATAGATAAGTATGTGAAGATGATCACATAGATAGATAGATATTAGCAGATATAGATAGAAAGGTAGATAGACAGTGTATAGATAGATAGATAGACAGACAGATAGTATGATGTAGATAGATAGATGACAGATAGACATATAATATTGATAGATGATTAATAGATATGTACAGAGATAGATAGATAGATAGATAGATAGATAGATAGATAGATAGATAGATAGATAGACAGACTGAATAAAATAGATATGAACAGTTAAATAAATCACGGTCCCTTAAAGGTTTTGATCCAAGGTAATTGGCTAGAAGTCACCGTGACAAGCATTACTCACTCATATCTCATCCAAATTCAATGCAGAGAATATCAGATGCATATCCGGTAAGGTCGATTCAGCATCCTGTAGCTTCGTTCGTATATAAGAGCAGAAAACCCACCGCAGTACCCGTCTCAACACCATGACACTGAACACAACTCCTCGTTTGGGAAATGTATTCTGACGGACTGGCAAAATGTGTCGTGGTTCTATGAGCTACCGTCGTACTTATAATGAAATTATTGTAGAGTCCGGGTGTAGCACAGAGACTTTGACGTGCTAGGAACCAACTGTCAAATGTATAGTTGAAGCTAGAGATGGTTTTATAACGGTTTGACGTGAGTTCACCTAGCATGGATTCGGTCCGCTGATCTGCATAAAAACGTCGTGGGCTGGTTATGACTAGTCTTGTAACGCTTCGTAGCCATATTACTATCTCAGTCCCATAATAATTGATACATTTAATGTATGAAAGGTGAATGGAAATGTAATAACTATTACGGGACAAAGATAGTATTTTTACTGTCCCATAATATTTGACTCACGTAATGTATGAAAAATAAATAGAAATGTAAAATCTATTATGGATCAAAGGAATTAATTTTTCTCCCAGTCCAATGATAATTTATACATTTAGTATATGAAAGGTGAATGGAAATTTAATAATTATTATGAGACAGTGCATTTTTCCTCTCTCTGTCACAATAATTGATATATTTAGTAAAAGGAAGCTCAATGGAAATGTAAACATTATTATGAAACAGAGGGTGCATTTTTACTCTCCATGTCCCATAATACTTGATACATTTAGTATAAGGAAGATCAATGGAAACGTAGCAACTATTATGAGACAGAGGGTACATTTTACTCTCATTGTTCCATAATAATTGATACATTTAGTATAAGGAAGATCAATAGAAATATAACAACTATTATGAGATTGAGGGTGCCTTTTTACACTTTCTGTCCCATAATAATTTGTACATTTACTATAAGGAAGATCATAGGAAATGTAACAACTATTATGAGACAGGGGTGCGTTTTTACTCTCCCTGTCCCATAATAATTGATACATTTATTGTATGAAAGTTTTATAGAAATGTAACAATTATAATGGGACAAAGTAAAAATACTACATCTGCACCTTAATCATAGTTACATTTAATGTATGAAATGTGGATGCAAATGTAACAACTATTACTGTCATTATAATATTATTTCGTTCATTATTATTATTATTATTATTATTATTACAATATTGCTGTCAACTATAATGATCAAAATCACTATCTGCGTTCTATAATTGTTGTTACACTTTCTCTATGAAATTTATCCGAAAATATTTATTTAATTTCTGAATAACAAACTGTTGTGGTAGGATCCACCTAATTTGCATAGTGGAGTACCGACCATATAAATATGGTTGGTACCGGGAAGAGAGAGGGAGGAATCAAGAGATTCAACCCGAGACTCTGCCCGACTGCGACTCAGTCAACACATTCTCCAGGAACGGTCTTACCAGGAATATACAAAAGACTATATGTAAATATTGTGTACACTTTCTTGTTTCAATACATTTTGTTCGAAGTACATTTTGTGTTGCATTATTATTCCATGCATTAGTCAAGTTTCAACACAAACTAAAAAAAGAAACTCAATAGAAATGAAATTGTTTATTAACTGAGTGTTTGATTTGTTATGTATTTCAATAATTTGTATTTCATATACAATTTCAATACCAATTTCATATAATAATTTCATATAATAATGTATTTCAGTAATTAAGTATTTGTTATGTATTTCAGTAATTTACATTTAAATATGTCTGGCGTTTAAAATAATGTCAGGATTTAATAAGCTTTTGCTAACCGATTTCCAATAAAATATGACTAATTGGTTTTCTTTCGTAATTTTGGTCTTGCCACCACCTTTCCTTTCATTTCTCTTACTTTTTAATCTTTCTCTCTCTTTGTATCTATCAACTTTTCTTTCGTTCATTGCTTCTTTAGATGTTCTGTTTGATTTTTTCCCTTCCTTGCTCGAAAAAGAAAAAAAAAACATCTTTTTATTCTTTTTCTTTATTTGTTGCCTTTCTTGTACCATTTCTTTTTTTCTTTTCATCTGGTTCTTTACTTTTCTTCTCCATTCCATTCTTTTCCTTCCTTCCTTTATTCCTTTTCTTTCTTTCTTTCTTTCTTTCTTTCTTTCTTTCTTTCTTTCTTTCTTTCTTTCTTTCCCTAACCTCTTCTATTCATTTTTTCTTTCTTTCTTTCTTTCTTTCTTTACCTTACATCTCCCATTCATTTGCTTTCTTTCTTTCTTTACCTTACCTCTCCTATTCACTTTCTTTCTTACCTTTCTTCCTTCCTTCCTTTCTTTCTTTCTTTACCTTACCTCTCCTATTCATTTTCTTTCTTTCTTTCTTTCTTTCTTTCTTTCTTTCTTTCCCTTACATCTCCTATTCATTTGCTTTCTTTCTTTACCTTACCTCTCCTATTCACTTTCTTTCTTTCTTTCTTTCTTTCTTTCTTTCTTTCTTTCTTTACCTTACATCTCTTATTCATTTTCTTTCTTACCTTTCTTTCTTTCTTTTTTCTTTCTTTTTTTCTTTCTTACCTTTCTTACTTTCTTTCTTTCTTTTTTCTTTCTTACCTTTCTTCCTTTTATAACTTATTTTCTTTTGTTTAACTATTTTTATTCTATTCTGCCTTCCTTTCTTTCCTTCTTTTTTTCTAGTCTTCTTTCTGCTTATCTTTTTTCTTTCTGAGCTTCTTTCTTACACTCTTTTTATAGACCCCTTTAATTTCATTCACACTTTAATTCTTTCATTTCATTCATTTAATTATACCATTGCATCTTTCTTTCTTCATTACTTTCATTCATCTAGTCATGCATTTTTTCTTCTTTTTCTTCTTATTTTATTCCGAGTTTTTTCCGCCCTGATTTATTATATTTTTTATATTTGTTCTTCGCTGATCATCTCTCTCTCTCTCTCTCTCTCTCCTTTCTTTCTTATACTCTCCTCTACTTAAAGGTTTTTCCTCGCCGAAAGCAATTTTCTTTCTATTCTCCAAGTAATATTTCACGCTGTCAGCAAGATCAAGGTTAAGTGTTTGGTTAAACACTCTCTAGAATGTCACAGGCACACACACAGACACACACACACTCTTGCTCTATCTCACACACACACACACACACACACACACACACACACACACACACACACACACATGTATGTACGCATCCAGAAAAGTACTCACAAACACCAATGCAACAACGTAGAAATGCATTTTTGAAAAATATATCACCGAACGAAGCGTTCTGGTGAATACGAAGCACATAAATACAAGGCTAAGTAGATTTTCTTCAAACAAAATGAAATACGGCGTCATAGAATGACTGAAATTGAGATAATGTATTGTACTTGAATAGAATAATGGACCAATGTGTACAGAGTGTGAAAGAAGCAAAAACAAAGAATCGCGTGTGCGCGTGTGGCTGTGTGTGTGTGTATTCGTTGCATATAAATATGCGCATACTTTCCAACATAGACTAAGTTTTGAAGGGACTTACACACACACACACACACACACACACACATATATATATATAGATAGATAGATAGATAGATAGATAATGAATGGAATTAGATAGATAGATAATGAATGGAATTAGATAGATAGATAATGAATGGAATTAGATAGATAGATAGATAGATAATGAATGGAATTAGATAGATAGTATAGATAGACAGATAATGAATGTAATTAGATAGATAGATAGATAGATAATGAATGGAATTAGATAGAAATTAGATAGATTGATAGATAGATAGATAGATAGATGAATAGATAGATAGATAGATAATGAATGTAATTAGATAGATAGATAGATAATGAATGTAATTAGATAGATAGATAGATAATGAAGGGAATTGGATAGATAGATAGATAGATAGATAGATAGATAGATAGATAGATAGATAATGAAGGGAATTGGATAGATAGATAGATAGATAGATAGATAGATAGATAGATAGATAATAATGAAGGGAATTGGATAGATAGATAGAATAGATAGAATGAATAATGAATGATAATTGGATAGATAGATAGATAGATAGATAGATGAATAGATAGATAGATATAATGAAGGAATTAAATAGATAGATAGATAGATAATGAAGGGAATTAGATAGATAGATAGATAGATAGATAGATAGATAGATAGATAGATAGATAATGAATGGAATTGGATAGATAGATAGATACATAGATAATGAATGGAATTGGATAGATAGATAGATACATAGATAATGAATGGAATTGGATAGATAGATAGATACATAGATAATGAATGGAATTGGATAGATAGATAAATAGATAGATAATGAAGGGAATTGGATAGATAGATAAATAGATAGATAATGAAGGAAATTAGATAGATAGATAGATAGATAGATAGATAGATAGATAGATAGATAGATAGATAGATAGAAAATGAAGGGAGAGCTGTAGATAGATAATAAAGCGAATTATTAGTAATCTAATGTTGTTCATGTGGTGGTAGCGTTGGGGTCTTGTTCATTTAGAGTTCTTAAAACGCTGTGAAACAATAAATGCACATTTATTCGTCCAGCAGCAGCAACCTGTCCATGGAAATTTGGTTTATATGTTACGCTCATCAATAAGAGAAATATTGTTCTAGGTGACAACGCAAGGTCGCATGTTGCTTGTTTCTTTGTTCTATCTATCTATCTATCTATCTATCTATCTATCTATCTATCTATCTATCTATCTATCTATCTCAATCAGTACTTAACTCACACCCTTTGTCAAGTTCTGTCTGTTCCTTCCCATGTTGCTTGTTTCTTTGTTTTATCTATCTATCTATCTATCTATCTATCTATCTATCTATCTATCTATCTATCTTCTCGAGTATCCATTCCAGTTATCACGTATCAATCAATCCAACCCAGCTTATCTATATCTATATCTATCATTCTCTCAAACAATTTCTTTTTTTTTTTTTAAATTCTCGCCAACCTTTCTGCTTCACTTATGGTTTCTTTCTTCGCTTTCGTTCATTTTTTTTTGTTTTTCTTCTTTCAATATTCTTTTTCGATCATAATCCAACTGTCTCTAACCCTTAATTAGACTCATGTATATCGATCAGTGAGTGAAACGGAAAATCATTCAAAATATCTCTTCCTGATCAGTCGATGTCTAACGCCAAAAAAATCTGTTTCCTATTCATCTACGACTCGCCTTCAGCTTGAGCTAACCTTTTATATTTCTTTTTAATCTTCAATCAAATATTTTGTTGTCATCAGACAAAAGATTATAGATATTCGCTCTTTGAAGTTTTACGAGAAACAAGTGATAAGATTTTTAATTGACTGCAACAACGATTTCTTTAGTGTCATTAAAATCAATTCAAAGAAGAAGAGATGACATCATATAATATATGCCGCTGCACTCAGTCACCTTTAAAACAGTCATTTCCTCACAGGCTTCATGTGTATTGACAACTTAATTGGATTTTCTTTCTCTTTCATATTTCAGTAATCATGTCTGGATTCTTGTTAATAAGAGCACCAAAAAGAAATTTTAAGATCTATCTATCTATCTATCTATCTATCTATCTATCTATCTATCTATCTAGTAAAACATGATACTTTTAAAAAATTTAAACGTGTCTCTAGATCGGCATCTCAGTCCCACCCTCTCACTATCAATACGCTTAAATGTAACCGACTCTTCTACTCCAATATCTTCATGTCTCGCACTTCCCCTCTGTGGAACTTCCTTCCTCTTACTTGTTTTCCTGATAGCTATAATCTCCAAATGCAATGTCAATTGACATCTCCAGATGCCTTGATCTATTCCCCGTCCTTTTCTTCACCCTTTCCTCTTTCAAACCTCTTTACTCTTGTTCCCATTCTCTGTAACCGCTTGCGTGCTAGTGGCTTTACTTGGGGTGAAAAGCTTAAAAAAAAACAAATGTCCATTTTTACTATCAGTAGAATTTACAACTTTAATTGCATTAAGAGAGAGAATGAACATCGCTGGGAATAGACTATAATGGAATAGAGAAACAAAGAAAAGATTGTTGAATTGTTATCAGTCCTCCGAGATGACAACGAATGCTGAACAATCTTCTTACATATGAAGAAGAGGCTTAGGGCACCTCGACCTGGTGTAATGGTTAGCAAGTTTGTCTCACTAGAACAATTTCGACTGGGTAGTGAGTTCGATTCTCACTGGGTGCCTCCCCACCCATAATATCGGCCTTATGTCACATCTAAGCTATGTTTGGAAAATCACTATGAAGAAGAGATTTTGAAGAGTCATGATCGCCCAAGTCATGAAATAACTTCAAACATAAAAGAAAAAAAAAAATGAATTTACAAACATCAAGAAAAAAGCGGGGGAAAAACGTCGGAAACATTCAAAATCTTGATGACGTCTAATAGCGATCAGTTATCTGTCTAATAGTGTAATTAAACTTCCTTTCGATTTTCGATATGTTTTTTTGTTTTTTTCGATACTAATTAATGTTAAAAATTTCAGTCAGTTTGTTCCCGCCGTCAAGCCGATTGTTTACTTAATTCTTTTTTTTTTTTTTAAAGTAAGTCTCTCTAATGCTTGGCATCAACTTGAATGTTAAATACACTTTCTGTACAGAACGTCTTGACTACAATATCCCACAACGCAGCATTAAATTCCGCCACCTTCCTGCGAAGCTTTTCTTGTTTAATCGGATTTCTTTCAAAAGGTCTGTATTGATTTGACACAGACAACAAGATGAGACAAGCAAAGCTTCAAGAGTTGGTACTATTTTCTCGAGTTCATCGCAATTCTCTGAGAGGGTCGCGTTGATCCTTACAGATAATTTCAAGTCGGGATAATCGAAATGCGGCTTAGATTGTTTGGACGAAAAATAGAAACAAAATTTCATCTTCTCTCTTGTACTACTTACAGTCATCAGTGCACTTCTTTCCTTCCCGCTTGCATTTCTACGTTTACACTTTTCTCTCTAATTTTCTTTCTTTTCTACCCTATCGTTTTTCTTTTACTTCCTCTTCTTTTTCGGATTTCTCTTTTCACCTCCTCTTCGTCTTTCTCTCTCTCTTTTTTTTATTTCTTTTCTACTGTATCGTCTTTTTATAATTCGTCTTCTTTTCCTAATTCCCTTTTATACACCTTTTCCTTTCCTCTTCTCTTAAATACCTTCTTTTTTTCTTCTTTCACTTCCTTCCTTTTATGGATCTGTTTTAGGCCTGAAGAAAATTTCTCATAAAGTGCTTAGGTTTCTCCTCGCGATTATCATATTTGCTTTTGCTTTCATTATTTTTTTTACTGAGTTCGAGTATTGAGCAAATATTCATCTAACAACTGTTTGATCGCCATAAACATTGATATTATTGATCACATTATTATTATTATTAGTAGTAGTAATAGTAATAGTAGTATCAGTAGTAGTTATAGTAGTATTATTAGTAGTAGAAGCAGTAATAGTAGTGGAAAAATAGCTTTAGTAGTAAAGGTAATAATAGTAATAGTAGCAGTAATAGTAACAGTAATAGTAGTAGCAATAGTATTGTAGTAGTAATATTATTAGTAGTAGCTGCAGTAGTAGTAGCAATAATAGTCATAGTAGTGTTAGTAGTGTTAATTGTAGTATTAGTAGCAGTATTAGTCACAGAAGCAGGGGTAATAGTAGTATGAGTATGAGTAGTAGTTATATTAGTAGTATTAGTAACATTAACAGTAGTAATAGTAGTATTAGTAATAGTAGCAAAAGTAGTAGTAGTAGTAATAATAGAATTAGTAACAGTATTAGTAGTAATAGTGATATTGGTAGCAACAGTACTAGCTGTAGTATCAGCCTTAATAATAGTAGCAATAATAGCATTAGTATTATTAGTAGCAGTAGTAGTAACAGTAGCAGTATTAGTAATAGTAGCATTTGTAGCAGTAGTAGTAGTAGTTGCAGTAGTAGTAATAGTAATGTAACGGTTATTGGCGCGGAAAGTGTAATCAGCGAAAGGAGTTTTGCGCTCACTTTCACAGAAATGCTTTTACGAAAGGCATGAACTCTTCTACCCCGCCCACCTGTGGATCATACAGTAATGAAGACGGGTCTCTTTAACTTTTCATGGTAGCCAGTTTACGAGGGGTATTAGTCGGAATTAAAAACCGTGGGAAAAAAAAAATAGAAAATACGCCAGTCTTTCGGCGAGATGTCATGACAATTGACAGTAATAAAGAAAATGAAATTGGTAGAAAAGTCATGATCGCCTAACTCCTGGAGGGAGATGGCATTAAAAACAATGTAGTGAGATTTATGTGAAAGGAAAAGACCAAGATTGCATTATTTATTTATTCTAACCCCTTGAGTAGGTTCTAGTTACTATTGGTCGTCACTACTGAATCCCAATTGTTTGCACAATTCTCAGTAGAGGATTCTTTCTACCCAGTCATATCTATTTTTGTACTCCCATCTGACTTCATATACTGTATTCTCTTATTATATGCCAAGCCAATCTGTGGAACTCAACGGGATATTGACTGTAGTCCATCTTTATTCGGCAAGACAAAACATATAAATATTAAAACCTCCAATCAATTAAGATCAGAAGCAGTGTGTAAATCTATCGTCGTACATTGCAAATGAAAAACCGAATCTCTATAACGCAAAATTACTGTTTATTTTACTCCAGACTTTTTTCAACCAAGTGGATGTGTGGTTTTGGAACTTTCTCCAAACGTAGATCCTAGATTCTCATATGGATGGCAGAAGCTGTCTTCATTCTTGAATCGATGGTTATATATCTATGTCATACCGTTCTATCCCACCCGGAAACATTCCAGGTGCAACTTGGCCGATCGTGTGTTTATCTGTCGGAGTCAGCCACTGACAGCCTGTGACGCGCTAATCTGTACTTGATGGCTAGGAGATAATCTCTCAGTAGCTGTTTTCCCAGATATGCTACTGTGTTTAAAATCTATTCTGACATTATCTGTGGGTGAGTTAGCCATATCTGGTGTGACTTTATTATTAGACTGTTCAGAAAATAATGTCCGATTTTAGAAACAACTTTTATTCTAGAATATATTTGGCTTGTGTGGCTGCGCGTTTTTGCCTTTTGCTTGGCATAGAGACTCTAACGTTGAGGTCCTGTTATGTCTGCAGTAGGGTGGTGATCAGAAAAGTTTATAAATCTCAAGAAGACATGGCAATTCACAGAAAGTTCAGAAAAGGAATCTCTGTAGAGCTATGATAACCAAAGTCTTGAAATAACCTGACATTAGAAAATACAGTTCCAGCGCACCAGAGTGGAATTATTCGGTATCTATCCGAAGAATGTTAAAATAGACAAATATTTGAACTTCGTTAGAGAACAGACATAACGGGTTATATGAAAGTAGCAGATGTACTTATTATTAATATTTAGGAAAGTGTTAGTATTTACAATTATATTAGGATTTACTAAAGTTAGATGGTAACAGTAATAGGAATTTAGTTATAATTGTTAAATTATAATTTATTTATGTTTTTTACCGTTTATCAGCCCTTTATGAGTCGTTTAAATATATTGAATAATTTCAAAGCTTTCCGACACTAACTTCCACGCAATCGTCTACAACTTCTATCCTTTTAATGGACAATTCAGCCAATTACCCGATTAGAAGCTTACAGTGGAATCACGTTAGAAACCCCGTCTCTCATTCGATCACCGGAATTATGCGTTGTCCAGCCTGGTCAGTTTTTAGATGCAGTCCGCTTGTGAACACCGGGTTCTGTAAGCGACCTGCTGCAATTCGAAATATGTTTCGGTTTTAAGCCACAAAGGGTTGATAATCTGAAAAAAATATTAAAGCAATAGCAAAAAAAAAAAAAAAAAAAAAAAAAGATAAAAAAGAAAAGAAAACAAGTAAAGAGAAACAAATACGTGGCTAATCATTTATGTTGCCTCTTCATTTTAATTTCCGCCTGTGTTATTTTTAAATAGTGAAATAACGTACGGCTAAAGCCAGCATAGAATCGGAACTCTGTGTTAACAACTTGAAATAATGGGCCTTTTGTATGGGGTGAAATTTGAAATGATGTTTCTGTTTCAAGAGAGAATTTGACGGACAGATGAGGCTGAAGTCGATAGACCAGAACAATAAACTAACAATATCGATTAGGGGAATCAGTCTAAAAAAAAATGTTTGAATTTTATCTAAGCACTCTCACATATACAAAGGCATGCAAACACACACACACACACATACATATATATATATATATATATATATATATATATATATATATATATATATATATATATATATATATATATATATATATATATATATATATATATATATATATATATTCTCGACTCTCTCGTCGTATTCGACCTATGAGGGTCAACAAATCAGTTCCTAGGAACCGACAGCCCGACACCAGCGCATGAGATTTGATTATAGTGGTGAGGGCTTTGTGCAGGACCATCCACACTTTTTGAAGAGAGACCTGGTGCACTAAGTGCCACAAGGTCCCCAAACGACCCTCCGCAGGTTTTTGAATTCAGAGTTGTCCTTCTCGACTAGTTGCCATCCAAGGCTATAGAACCCCCTCTGTCCTGCTATTTACCGATAACTGGAGGGAGAAGAAGAGGATTCATACCTTCCCTCATATTTTCGACCTTCTTCTATATGTAAGCTACGTTTAGAATATCCCCATATATAAAGATGCGAAAATAATAAATTTTTAGATATCAGGAAGATATTCTGGAGCAAAAAACAATGACAAAGTGGAAAAAGGTTTCCATGTGACGTGTTTCGTCTTTTAGGACTTCATCAGACTAAAGGGATATTTACGCTGATGCGATTGCATATGCGAACGAAAGAGACGACACGCTGAGAATTTCTTCTCATAAAAATACCTAAAGATGTATAAACAGCGGGATATGCATAAAACGGCAGCACTGGTCATAAAAACGCCAAAATGAATGAGATGCCGCCAGCGTGAAGGCATGAACCTGAAATGTGCTTAAATATGATGATGATCTTGTTCATCTTGGAATTCTCCGTTAGTTGATTAGTTACTAAGAGGAATTAATTAAACAGCTTAGTATAAATCTAATGGAACTCTCCTGTCAATTATTTACGTAACCATCCTCAAGCCTTTTAAGGGTCGACAAGTCAGAGATTTTGAACATGTTTTCAGAAACCTTAACATGTTTGTCGTTTGTAATAAAATATTCTGCAAGCTCTGTTGATGTCACATTATTGTGTCTGACATCATACCTGTGTCCATTGAATCTTTTACTTCATTTTTTCGTTCTTAAATCGTGCCCTTCTCTTAATAATAACGATGTAACTATCCCCTGGGATATGCCAATTCAAACTGACAAGGAAATAAAAGCCAACCGATCTGATATTATCATAAAAACAAGACATCCAGGAAGTGTATGCTTGCTGACATAGCAGTACCATCTGAGAGTAACACCTCCATGGAAATTATCGAGAAATTGTCCAAATACAAGGACCTGGAGATCGAGTTTAACAAGATGTGGGGAATGAAGACCGAGACTGTACCAATATTAATCGGAGCTCTGGGCCTCGTATGAAAAGGAATGGACAATTTTACTAAAAGTGTCCCAGGTAACATCAACATACAAGTAGTCCAGAAGATCGCCCTACTAGGAACATCCCATGTACTAAGAAAAGTGCTATCAATTAAATAACAATTCTCCTATCGGGCCTAAGGACCATAGTTTGGACATGGCTTTAGGATGTAACGTAGGAAATATGACATATACAAATGATGATGATTATGATCGTCGTCATCATCATCATCACCCAGTTGTTTATGTGACATTTTCTGACATAAACTATTATGATAAAAATAAAAAATAAAACAGGAAAGAGAAAAGTTGGTTAAGAAGGAAATAAAATAAAAAAAAAGAAAATAAAAATAGTTAAAAAAGAAAAAAGAAATGAGAGGAAAAGAAAGAAAGAAAGAAAAAGAACGAGAAAAAAGAAGTCAAAACATTTATGGTTGCCCACTTTTTATATCCCCCTTTCTTCTCTTTTTTTTTCTCTCACCCTTTTTTCTTCTGACCTTTTTATTATGGCCCACCGAACAGAGCTCCACCCAAGAACAAGAATGTTAAACGGCGAACGATTTTCGTATGTATTTCTAGTTTAACAAGCAGATCTCAATTGTCTGTCTGTCTCAATATTCCTCCTCAATAGGTGGCACCTGCTTGATTAAAATCCGCTATGACTGAAAAAAAAAAAATGGTCAAGGTTGCAAATAGCAAACAATCTCTTAAGTTAAACAGTCTCCATATTTACAAATAAAATGATTGAACGTTTGATTCCAAGAAAATTAAAAAAAAAAAAAATGAAATTTGTGGATTACGCCCGGAAGTGAAATGGAATTAAAAAATGCAATTAAACAAGTGAGTCCGAATTTAGCATTAACCCTTTGATCTCTGACCTCTGCTTTACCGGTGGTAGAGAAAAATGACGTAATGCCCAGCCACCGGTTGAACGGTGGCTAAACACTTGTAACTATTTTTATATCTATCGTAAAACATTACATGCTAATTATTTGCGAATTTCAACTCAGGGGCTCAGACAGAAGGGTTAAAATTGTTCTGGAACGCAGAGCTGAAATGGTTAATGTCTTTACATTTGTTTTGTAAGGAAGTTCTTGTTGGGTAATGTGTGAAGCACCTAGTGAGAATCGAACACTACTTAGAGTATACTCAACCAGACTACCTTGTTAGCCATGATGAATGGCCTCACAAAATGAGTATTATCATTCCACGATGGTTGATAGAGAACAGAGTGGATAATTAATGTGCTCGCCTAAGAACTTACCTACCCCGTAACTAGAATTACTATCTGAGCTTCTTGTATATGCTGTTGACGTTGTTCATTATGGCTCTCCACAACGTCCATTTATTTGTACATAAATCATAATAGATTTTGTCTTTTTGTTATCTCTTTTGATATTCTCTCTATTCTACAATCCATTTGCTCAAGTTCTCTAAGTAGGTTACGCGTGATTTTAGAGAATCAGAGAGAAAAAAAAGCCTAACCTCCTCATAGAGCAGAATGAAGGTAAGAGAGACGTTGGAAATCTGTCCTGTCAGTATTCAATTTTCCAAGCTCACTTTCTGAATTATGTTCCGTATAAATTTCAACCCTCTTTAAATGTTAAGTATAAGGGTCCTTTTTGTTTCCAGTTTATGTAAAACATCGTTGTTTCTCAGATATTCAGTCCTCGGTATTCCCAGGATCCTCTCGAAGAACCATATTTTTGTTGCTTCTAGTCTCTTCTTCATCTGTGAGGAGATTGTCCATTATTCGCTGTCATATAGGAGGACTTATATGATGGAACAATTCAATACTCTTTTCTTTGTCTTTGACGAAATTTTCTAACAAGTGTTTCTAATTGACGTAAGACAATTTTACACACTAAATTTTCGTCCTTTTCCCATAATTCTTCTTCATTTATTTCCTACACAGGTAGTAGCAACAAAGAGCTGTTACACCATAAGTAAACCTTGACAGAATCCGATTACTTTCACTCAGCTATCATTTTTGTGTTGACTTTTTTTTTCATGGAATAAAGTGTAGTGTATCATCACTCATTCTTTCATTTTTTTTTTCGATTGTTTTTTGTCTGTTTATTAAATCTGTAATTTTCCGAAGTAAGCTGACACTGGCGTCCATGGAAGCGACGGGCAATAGTATTCGGTAAACTAGCACAGAGGGAATCGCTCTCTATGATGAGTGCACTTGGACCGGAGTAATTGTCACAATTCTAAGATGGCAGATTATTATCAACGAGCCAAGAACAAGTGCTACCAATTCTTTGGTTTATCTCTTGCGAAATATAATAACATCTTTATTTTATTTTTTGGCTGCTCTTTCAGGTACCATGACAGATTGGCGCCTTCAGCCTTTCTCATGTCAAGTCTTAATCAATCAATCAACTTTAGTTATCAGGAAAAGAAAGAAAGAGAGAGAGAGAGAGAGAGAGAGAGAGAGAGAGAGAGAGAGAGAGAGAGAGATTTGGCGCTCTGGATGGAACAAGAGCTTCGCGAAAAAAACGGAGAAAAGCATAGTGCGAAAGAAAGACTTTTGGACTGGCGGTTACATTTTGTATCGTTGTAGATTGAAGCGAAAAAAACAAAGGAAAAAGATAACAATCCAACTACTACTACTACTACTACTACTACTACTAATAATAATAAGAAGAAGAAGAAGAAGAAAAAAAAAGTAGAAGAAGGAAAGGAAGAAGACATAATGGTGATGGATAATGAGACGATAATAAAAAGGAAGAGCAATAAGAATGCACTGAATTAATAATAATATTAATAATAACAATACTACGACTACTACTGCTGATGCTACTACTACTACTAATAATAATAATAATAAGAAGAAGAAAAAGGAGGAGGAGAAGGAAATGGAGAAGAAATAATGGAGATGGATAATGAGGCTGTAATAAAAAGATAGGGCAATAAGAATGCATTGAGTTAATAATAATAATAGTAATAATAGTAATACTACTACTACTATTACTATTAATAATAATTAGAAGAAGGAAAAAGGAAAATTAATGATGATGCACAATGAGGCTGTGATAAAAAAGAAAGCAATAATAAGAATGCGCTGAATTAATAATAATAATAGTAATAATAATAATAGTAATATTACTAATACTGCTGCTACTACTACTACTACTATAACTACTAATAATAATAATTAGGAGAAGAAGGAAAAGGGCAAGAAATAATTGTGATGGATAATGAGGCAGTGATAAAAAGAAAGAGCAATAAAAATGCACTGAGTTAATAATAATAATAATAGTAATAAAGGTAATACTACTACAACTTCTAGTACTATTACTACTACTAGTAATGATAAAATTTACTCAATTTATTAAGAAAACAATACACTCTTAACTAAACGCAATTCCAATTTGATAGATTACAGATAAAAATTCTCAACCAATAAAAATGTCAGCTTAAATCTTTAAAAAGGAAGAGAAAAGACAAGGGTTAAGCAATGTAAACACACCTGGGAATAGCTTTCCCTAAAATGTCAGTGTGCACCCAGAAGCAATGATGATGATGTAAACAAAACAAAACATTGGAGATTTTTAGGCTAAAAACGGGACACAATTACTTATAATAGTTGGCATTATGTGGACTATATTGAATCCATTGCTAGGTCAGTAGCTAAGAAATTTACTTTACTGTGTCGTGCTAGACAATTATTCTTTCTTTTTTATATATCAGTCTATCACTCTTCTGTGCTTAGAATATTGCTGCCACATATTGTTGTAATGTTGACTTTGTTCATAACAGCTGAAGATTAGAAAGGCCGGAGTTAAAGGGCGTATCGAATGAACAGACAAGATACAGGAAACAAAGAAGAGGTTTATAAAATACTCATACATAAAACAGAAAAAACTTGGTAAATCAAATACTACTCAAATCCTACTCTAATATGGTTACTTGCCATATTTATAAGTACATTGTTACAGTAGTAGAGAAGAGCAGGAAGTACACTGAGTACGACTCTACAACGCATATGTTCCATGCTCCAGCTATTTATCTTGAGCACCAGAGAATCAGCAATATTATTGGCCCCGATCCGGCATCTCGGCTTCACCATTTTTTTCACCGCCGAAAGGTTGCTTACTGTTCCTTTTCTATAAATACTTTCATGTTAATTGTTCGGATGAGCTCTTGGCTAGTTTTTACATTGTTGTTTTATTCCCCTCCCTCCACAGACAATGAATTGTACATATGGGGACTAGTTAGGACTTTCATAGAGACAATGAGGTATTATGGTGAATGTAGTAAGAAAGGTAAGTAAGAATGCGTTGTTTTGATGTTAGGAATATTGTGGTATGTTTGGGTCAGTATTTGTGGCTAGCTAAGTTTAATGTTAAGATAGAAGACCGTTCTATTCTCACTCCCCTAATTTAGCTTTGTGACACATTTTCTGTACATAGCAGAATAAAAAAAAACTAATAGACAAGACAATGATTAAAAGCTACAAACAAATATACCTTTTCATAGACATGGCAGTACCATTAGAATAATATTTATCTCCTAACGATTCGAACAAAATAAGCAATGAAAGTGGCAGCTTATCTCGAAAATGACCTACAGTCTGTTGTTAACTGGGACAAGAAATGGCTTGCTAATTTGAACGCCTATGGAATGAAACTTCTCTCTATTAATCACCGTAAAGAAGCTTTTTAACTTCCACCAGCATGGCTGATGATAATCTTCAGGGTAGCAACTCTCTGCGTCGTCTTAGTCTCACGTTTTCAATTGACATGAAGTGAAATGATTATATTGAATCAACTGCTATGTCTCCTTCCAGGAAAGTTCGTTCAATATGTCGTACTAGACAATTTTTCAGGCCAGACTTTGTCTTGCAATATTTCTATGTCAACCATTCGTCTGTGCATCGAATATTGTTGGTCCACTTTCCCTGGTGCTTCTACTATGTATCTAGAGATTACTGACAAATTTTAAAGATGAATCGGCAAGTTTATTGATCCTGACCTGGCATCTTGGCTTCAGTTAGTTTCCCATTGACATAACGTACCTTCCCTTTGACATTTCTATAAATAACTTAGCTAGAGGATGTATGTGCATATTTTTGACCAATTTTCTTTAGTTTAATTACCCCTCCTCTCCCCCGTTAGGTGATCAGAGATGTTAGTTCTCTGGTAGATGCGGGACGTCCTTCGTATTTCGCGTGTGTATTTGGTATTTGAGGATGTGTTTGAATGAGCGTATATTTGAGTGAGTGGGTGAACAAATGATTGTTTAAGTTAATTAGTCTCGCATTAATTTAGCCGAGTTAATTGATGTTCCTGTCACAATTAAGGATTGTGGAGGGGTTTATTACTAACACTATTGTTTTTGTTTCTTGTATATAAATGTACTGTGTATTGTAAATACATATTGGGGTTAGTTTTTAAAATGTTGTTTTTATTCACCTACCGCTCAGAGAAAAATATTGTACATATGGAGATTATTTATGAATTCATATAGACTTTGATGTATTAAGATGGATGTAATAAGAGAGTTGTTTTGTTTTGGTGGAAGGGATACTGTATGATTGGTCCAGTAATTGTGACTAGCTAAGTTTGATTATAAGACTGAATAAGATCTCCCCTTTTGGCCTTGGGCCACATTTCTCTATTTTATACAAAATAAATATTTCTTTCCGCTATGGTACCTAGACTCTGTGAATTTAAGTGCAGTAATAGATTGGTAGCTAGATCTCGTCATTTTACAGTCAAATAATTAGATGTAACCGTAAGTCCTATGCTAACAGTTCCTTCTTTCACATTTCCCACTTGTGGAACTCTCTTCCGGTTTTCTAGCCAACCTAGATCTTCAATGCAATATGAATCGTTATATTTTGTCTTCATAGTTCCTGTTCTTTTATTGTTCTTTCTTTCGCTCACACCCAATAACCCCCCTTGCTTCTTAGTGGCTTTATTGCCTCGCTTGGGGTGAAATGATTAGAAAAATATATAAGGATGTTGAAATTGAAAATGAAAAATTTCGATGCCTTAAAACTAACTTTATATTAATTATTAATTAATTATTACTAATAATTGGAGCTCTGGGTAGGACCAAGAATGGTAGACATAAGGACACTGCCAAGATCCATGTCAGCGCCTGTTTACAAGAAATCAAAAATTGCTCATCTACTCAAGAGAGTATCATTATTAAAGTATAGAAAATATAAACACTGTACATGTTATATCACTTAACATCAAAATTTGTTCAATTAGAATACATACATTTACAACCTTGCTTTAGCCCAGGTCCCGAGTATTGATGCGCTAAGGGTTGTACTAATCAGAAAGCAAAAGAAGATGAATAATAATAATAATAATAATAATAATAATAAGACACACAGAACGAAGCTAATCGCCCAGACATCGTGATCAAAGACCGCAAAAACAGAATGACGCTTCCTGAAGATTGTAATCCATCATTGAAGATGTTCAAAACGTAGGTTTTTGAAATGGAAATTTCAAAAATGGGACACAGGAAGACTTGAATAATTCCAGTTGTAGATGGAGCCCTCGGGTTGATTGGAAAAAGACAGAAAAACACATTGAAGTTATTTCTGGTAGCCCATGCCTTAAAGAAATATAAAAAATTGTACTCACAGGTACAACTCACACATTACGAAGGACTTTATCCATGTAAAATTTGTGTGATCATTTTTGTTTTGTTTTGTTTTGTTTTTTTTATATACAAAAAAGGATCATTGGAAGATGTAATGAAGCCGTTTCTGATTTTAAGTCTCTGGTTGGGACCCGGTAGGAAATGAGTATAAAACAGAATCTCAAAGAAATAATAATAATAACAATAATAATAATAATAATAATAATGATAATAATAATAATAAGACACACAGAACGAAGCTAATCGTCCAGACATTGTGACCAAACACTACAAAAACAGAATGGGCTTTCTTATTGACATGACAATCCTTACAGTCCGTAATGTGTCTTTGAAGATCTGCAAACAACTATCAAAATACAAGGATCTTGAAGTGGAAATCACAAAAATTTGGCATATGAGGACATCAATAATTTGAGTTGTAGTTGGAGGACTCGGATTGATTAGAAAATGGTTCCAGTAGACTCCCTGAACGGATTCATGCCTTAAGGAAATACAAAACTGTACTCTACAAATACAGCTCAGAAATTACGAAGGGTTTTATCTCTGTAGAATGTGTGTGATCTTTATTATTTTTTACAAAAAAATGATCAGTGGAAAATGTCATGAAACCATTTGGTCGCTGGTGGGGACCCGGAAAGAAATGTGTATACGACAAAAATCAAAGGAAATAATAATAATAATAATAACAATAATAATAATAATAATACAAAATACAAGGACCTTGAAATAGAAAAAAAAAATATGTCACATGAGAACATCAACAATGTCTGTTGTAGTTGGAGCCCTAGGGTTGGTTGGAAAATATTCCAGTAGACCAATTGAAGGATTCCTGGAATCAAAGAGGTACAAAAAATTGTTCTGACAAGTACACCCCAGACTTTATGAAGGGCTTTATCTATGTAAAATTTATTTTGTCAGTGGAAATTGTCATGATGCCATTTCTAACCTTAGGTCACTGGGCGGGACCCGGAAAGAAACGTGTAAACGCCAGAAATGAAAAGAAATAAAAATGATAATAATAGAAGAAGATGAAAGAATAACAATGAGTAGAAAAGATATAATTTGATAAAAGCGAATGAGAAAAAGAAAGAACGACAAATGAAAGGAAGATTGCTAGCATTTAGAAGGAAGAAGTAAACAAAACGAAAGAACGATATACTATAAGAAAGAAGAACAAGATAGAAGAAGGAAAGAGAATCAGAAGAAAGAAGAAGGGGAGAAAAGGAAGAATGAATAAACGGAAAAGGGAAGGCGAAAAGAAAACACTTAAATAAAGAAGGAAGCATGATAACTCAACACTACCCATATTTTCTATGCTGGAGGGGTGGATATCCTTTTATTTATTTATTTTTTCCTGTTTTTATTTACAACAATTTTTTTTTTTCAATCTCTAGATTCTCCACTGTAACTCACACCATTTTCTGCTTTTATTCAAGGACATAAGATTGCCGAATGATACCAATCCCGTTTTCTTAATTATTCGACTTTAATTTGGCTTTTAAGATCTTAACATTTTTATTGTATTACAATTTTTTTTTCTCTTGCAATGGCAGAGAATTAATTATTGATTATAGGTCTTCCCGTGGACCAATTCTCACCGAGCCTCGTAGAATGATGAAACGGAATCAGAAACAAAGAACTGTACCAAATAACAACCCCCCCACAAATCATTTGAGAACTTTCAACAACAGCCACAAGTAAACTTGATTTCACGTGTAACCCGAAGAAAATAATAAGATAGTCAATGTGTTGATTTTCTATACTTTTCTTATGTGCCATGTCACTTCAAGATGTGGACGATCGTGACTCTCCACAACATCCTACCCCTTGTAGCTCTTGGAAACGTTTGTCCCTTTATCAACCCTTCCATACACCGTTCCGCCATCTGTTCACACATGCTCGTCAGGTTTTTACCTTGTCGTTTTATTCCCCTCCCTCCACATAGAGACAATGAGGTATTATGGTGGATGTAGTAAGAAAGGTAAGTAAGAAGGCGTTGTTTTGGTGTTAGGAATATAGAATTATGTGTGGGTCAGTGTTTGTGGCTAGCTAAGTTTAATGTTAATATAGAAGACCGTTCTTTTCTCCCGCCCCTAATTTAGCCTTGTGACACATTTTCTGTACATAGCAGAATAAATATCGCTCTTCGCTATGGTGCCTAAACATTTTGAATTTAAACACAGAGGACTCGTCAATTTACAGTCGAGTTAGCTAGTTGTAGCCATAAATTCTATGTAAATAGTTTCTTTTCTCACACTTCTCGCTTGTGGAACTCCTTTGTTGCTGTATGCTTTCCAGCAAACTTTCATCTGTAAAAAATTAAATGCAAGAGCAGAGTCTCGTTCGGGGAGGTTGACCAACCAGATCCCGTTTATACCGCATGGTTCTACGGGCATTTTTTGTCCGAGCCTACGGGCTCCAACCCGATCCCGTTTATACGCGTTCTACGGGCATTTTTTGTCCCTACGGGCTCGGGAACCAACGTTAAACTCGGCCTTGTGCCGCATGCAACCCTCGTGGTGGGGTGGCTAGATACCGAATCAAGCCGAGAAGCTCGGCGACGGTCGAACTCTCTTCCTCTGGTAGAGAGGAACCCGGACGAGGCTCCGGCGAAGGGCAGAGTCTCGTTCGGGGAGGTTGACCAACCCGATCCCGTTTATACGCGTTCTACGGGCATTTTTTGGCCGAGCCTACGGGCTCGGGAAACCAACGTTAAACTCGGCCTTGTGCCGCATGCAACCCTCGTGGTGGGGTGGCTGAATACCGAATCAAGCCGAAAGCTCGGCTTGACGGTCGAACTCTCTGCCTCTGAGTAGAGAGGAACCCGGACGAGGCTCCGGCGAAGGGCAGAGTCTCGTTCGGGGAGGTTGACCAACCCGATCCCGTTTATACGCGTTCTACGGGCATTTTTGGCCGAGCCTACGGGCTCGGGAAACCAACGTTAAACTCGGCCTTGTGCCGCATGCAACCCTCGTGGTGGGGTGGCTAGATACCGAATCAAGCCGAGAAGCTCGGCTTGACGGTCGAACTCTCTGCCTCTGAGTAGAGGGAACCCGGACGAGGCTCCGGCGAAGGGCAGAGTCTCGTTCGGGGAGGTTGACCAACCAGATCCCGTTTATACGGGTTCTACGGGCATTTTTGTGCGAGCCTACGGGCTCGGGAAACCAACGTTAAACTCGGCCTTGTGCCGCATGCAACCCTCGTGGTGGGGTGGCTGAATACCGAATCAAGCCGAGAAGCTCGGCTTGACGGTCGAACTCTCTGCCTCTGAGTAGAGAGGAACCCGGACGAGGCTCCGGCGAAGGGCAGAGTCTCGTTCGGGGAGGTTGCCCAACCAGATCCCGTTTATACGGGTTCTACGGGCATTTTTTGTCCGAGCCTACGGGCTCAGGAAACCAACGTTAAACTCGGCCTTGTGCCGCATGCAACCCTCGTGGTGGGGTGGCTGAATACCGAATCAAGCCGAGATTCTCGGCTTGACGGTCAACTCTCTGCCTCTGAGAAGAAAGGAACCCGGACGAGGCTCCGGCGAAGGGCAGAGTCTCGTTCAGGGAGGGTTGACCAACCAGATCCCGTTCATACGGGTTCTACGGGCATTTTTGTCCGAGCCTACGGGCTCAGGAAACCAACGTTAAACTCGGCCTTGTGCCGCATGCAACCCTCGTGGTGGGGTGGCTGATACCGAATCAAGCCGAGAAGCTCGGCTTGACGGTCAAACTCTCTGCCTCTGAGCAGAGAGGAACCCGGACGAGGCTCCGGCGAAGGGCAGAGTCTCGTTCAGGGAGGTTGACCAACCCGATCCCGTTTATACGGGTTCTACGGGCATTTTTGTCCGAGCCTACGGGCTCGGGAAACCAACGTTAAACTCGGCCTTGTGCCGCATGCAACCCTCGTGGTGGGGTGGCTGAATACCGAATCAAGCCGAGAAGCTCGGCTTGACGGTCAAACTCTCTGCCTCTGAGCAGAGAGGAACCCGGACGTGGCTCCGGCGAAGGGCAGAGTATCGTTCGTGGAGGTTGACCAACCAGATCCCGTTTATACGGGTTCTACGGGCATTTTGTCCGAGCCTACGGGCTCGAAACCAACGTTAAACTTGGCCTTGTGCCGCATGCAACCCTCGTGGTGGGGTGGCTAGATACCGAATCAAGCCGAGAAGCTTGGCTTGACGGTCGAACTCTCTGCCTCTGAGTAGAGAGGAACCCGGACGAGGCTCCGGCGAAGGGCAGAGTCTCGTTCGGGGAGGTTGACCAACCAGATCCCGTTTATACGGGTTCTACGGGCATTTTGTCCGTCCGAGCCTACGGGCTCGGGAACCAACGTTAAACTCGGCCTTGTGCCGCATGCAACCCTCGTGGTGGGGTGGCTAGATACCGAATCAAGCCGAAGCTCGGCTTGACGGTCGAACTCTCTGCCTCTGAGTAGAGAGGAACCCGGACGAGGCTCCGGCGAAGGGCAGAGTCTCGTTCAGGGAGGTTGACCAACCCGATCCCGTTTATACGCGTTCTACGGGCATTTTTGTCCGAGCCTATGGGCTCGGGAAACCAACGTTAAATTCGGCCTAGCGCCGCATGCAACCCTCGTGGTGGCGTGGCTGGCGAATACCGAATCAAGCCGAGAAGCTCGGCTTGACGGTCGAACTCTCTGCCTCTGAGTAGAGAGGAACCCGGACGAGGCTCCGGCGAAGGGCAGAGTCTCGTTCGGGGAGGTTGACCAACCCGATCCCGTTTATACGCGTTCTACGGGCATTTTTTGTCCGAGCCTACGGGCTCGGGAAACCAACGTTAAACTCGGCCTTGTGCCGCATGCAACCCTCGTGGTGGGGTGGCTAGATACCGAATCAAGCCGAGAAGCTCGGCTTGACGGTCGAAACTCTCTGCCTCTGAGTAGAGGAACCCGGACGAGGCTCCGGCGAAGGGCAGAGTCTCGTTCGGGGAGGTTGCCCAACCAGATCCCGTTTATACGGGTTCTACGGGCATTTTTGTCCGAGCCTACGGGCTCGGGAAACCAACGTTAAACTCGGCCTTGTGCCGCATGCAACCCTCGTGGTGGGGTGGCTAGATACCGAATCAAGCCGAGAAGCTCGGCTTGACGGTCGAACTCTCTGCCTCTGAGTAGAGAGGAACCCGGACGAGGCTCCGGCGAAGGGCAGAGTCTCGTTCGGGGAGGTTGACCAACCAGATCCCGTTCATACGGTTCTACGGGCATTTTTTGTCCGAGCCTACGGGCTCGGGAAACCAACGTTAAACTCGGCCTTGTGCCGCATGCAACCCTCGTGGTGGGGTGGCTAGATACCGAATCAAGCCGAGATTCTCGGCTTGACGGTCGAACTCTCTGCCTCTGAGAAGAAAGGAACCCGGACGAGGCTCCGGCGAAGGGCAGAGTCTCGTTCGGGAGGTTGACCAACCCGATCCCGTTTATACGCGTTCTACGGGCATTTTTTGTCCGAGCCTACGGGCTCGGGAAACCAACGTTAAACTCGGCCTAGCGCCGCATGCAACCCTCGTGGTGGCGTGGCTAGATACCGAATCAAGCCGAGAAGCTCGGCTTGACGGTCGAACTCTCTGCCTCTGAGTAGAGAGGAACCCGGACGAGGCTCCGGCGAAGGGCAGAGTCTCGTTCGGGGAGGTTGACCAACCCGATCCCGTTTATACGCGTTCTACGGGCATTTTTGTCCGAGCCTACGGGCTCAGGGAAACCAACGTTAAACTCGGCCTTGTGCCGCATGCAACCCTCGTGGTGGGGTGGCTAGACCCGAGAAGCTCGGCTCGTGGTGGGAGTGGCTGAAGGGCAGAGTGCGAATCAAGCCGAAACCAACGTTAAACTCGGCCTTGACGGTCACGGTCGAACTCTCTGCCTCTGAGTAGAGAGGAACCCGGACGAGGCTCCGGCGAAGGGCAGAGTCTCGTTCGGGGAGGTTGACCAACCAGATCCCGTTTATACGGGTTCTACGGGCATTTTTTGTCCGAGCCTACGGGCTCGGGAAACCAACGTTAAACTCGGCCTTGTGCCGCATGCAACCCTCGTGGTGGGGTGGCTAGATACCGAATCAAGCCGAGAAGCTGGACGGTCGAACTCTCTGCCTCTGAGTAGAACCGGACGATCCGGCGAAGGGCAGAGTCTCGTTCGGGGGAGGCTCCCGTTTATACGCTACGGGCATTTTTGTCCGACCGTCGGCCTTGTGCCGCATGCAACCCTCTGCCTGAATGAATCAAGCCGAGAAGCGGCGAGGTCGAACTCCTGCCTCTGGACGGACGAGCTCCGGCGAAGGGCAGAGTCTCGTTCGGGGAGGTTGACCAACCAGATCCCGTTTATACGCGTTCTACGGGCATTTTTGTCCGAGCCTACGGGCTCGGAAACCAACGTTAAACTCGGCCTTGTGCCGCATGCAACCCTCGTGGTGGGGTGGCTGAATACCGAATCAAGCCGAGAAGCTCGGCTTGACGGTCAAAACTCTGCCTGAGTAGAGAGGAACCCGGACGGTGAAGGAAAGAGTCTCGTTCGGGAGGCTCCAACCAGATCCCGCGAAGGGCAGAGTCTCGTTCAGGGAGGTGACCAACCCGATCCCGTTTATATACGCGTTCTACTGCCTTTTGAGTCCGAGGAACCGGGCTCCGGAAACCAACGTTAAACTCCGGCATGGGCAGAGTCTCGTTCGGGGTGGTTGAATAACGAATCAAGCCGATCCGGCTTGACGGTCGTTCTGCCTCTGGCATTTTGTCCCGGACGAGGCCCGGCGAAGGGCAGAGTCTCGTTCAAGGCTGTTAAACTCCCGCCTACGCGTGGGCCCGAGCCTACGGGCTCGGGAAACCAACGTTAAACTCGGCCTTGTGCCGCATGCAACCCTCGTGGTGGGGTGGCTAGATAATCAAGCCGAATCAAGAGAGGAACCCGGACGAGGCTCGGCGAAGGGCAAGTTCGGGGAGGTTGACCAACCCGTCCCGTTTATACGGGTTCTACGGGCATTTTTCCGCCTCTGAGAAACCAACGTTAAACCGGCCTTGTGCCGCATGCAACCCACGACGAATCAAGGCTCCGACGGTCGAAGCCTCTGGCCCGGACGAGGCTCCGGCGAAGGGCGTTCGTGGGGAGGTTGACCAACCAGATCCCGTTTATACGGGTTCTACGGGCATTTTGTCCGAGCCTACGGGCTCAGGAAACCAACGTTAAACTCGGCCTTTTGCCGCATGCAACCCTCGTGGTGGGGTGGCTAGATACCGAATCAAGCCGAGCTCGGCTTGACGGTCAAACTCTCTGCCTCTGAGCAGAGAACGGAACCCAGATGAGGCTCCGGCGAAGGGCAGAGTCTCGTTCGGAGGTAGACCAACCTAGGTTAACTTAACCAGATCCGGTTTATACGTTAAACTCGGCCTTGTGCCACCTGCAACCCTCGTTATTTCTACTCTTGTGTTCGTGTTGTTCTTCCTTGGTCCTAACCTGCAACATAACATATATATATATATATATATATATATATATATATATATATATATAAGTATAGAATTGGTGTATACGGGAAAAACTCCAATAAACAGAAAATACTATTCTTAAAAGAGTACTCAATACAGAGTAGAGCAAATATAATTTATTCGAAAATTATAGCATAAATATGTTATAAAATCACTACAAAAATAGCCATTTAGTTTCAGCCCTTCTGGTATCATATGAAGTGATGCTGTTGAATGTAGAATAAAGACTCTTTATTTTATATATATATATATATATATATATATATATATAAACTCAAAAAGAAAAGGAGTGATAGAGGAGTGATTGCGGCATGCTTGTTTCTTAGGCTCTCTTTTTCTTTTCTGTTTAAGTGCATTTTGCCACATTCTGTCTCAAGAGTGTCTGTTTGCAACAAATACACAATCAATTACTGACAGGAAGTCATGCAGTATCTGTTACCAAAATTAACTCACTTAAAATTAGCTTTCAACGACGAACATATTGATTGGACATTTGGTCTCTGGTTCCTTAAGCAAGAGTCACAGAAGAACCAAGTTGATTGCTGCAATCAAATTTTATGACACGAATTCTGATCTTTAACCATGCCAAAAAGACTTTTCGTTCTTCTTCTTCTCCTTCCTCTCTCCCCCCTCCTCCTCTACCCCCCTCTCTATCTTGCTATCCATCTATGTGTGAAGAGGTGCAGAAAAATTTATCGACTCAACCCACTATAGGTAAATGCCAAAACAACACAATTAAAATAAATAAAAATACAACTTGGAACTTTCGTGTAAATTTATAGCGCGCACACACACACACACACACACACATATATATATATATATATATATATATATATATATATAGCTTTCGCATACAGGCCTCTTTCGCTGTATCATAGCTCATCAGTGTGTCTTGAGAACTTTACCCCTAAGCTGTCTGCGTTTCGGCAGAGAAAAAGACGAAAAGACCAAACGCCAGGCAGTGCTCCATTAATTAATGAATATATATATATATATATATATATATATATATATATATATAGATAGATAGATAGATAGATAGAGTTATAGGTATATAGCTATGGATGTGCGACTATGATTAGCGACTCGGAACGAGATCCCGGCGAGCCCATTGCTAATTCCAGTCCAGTTCGTTATATTTACTTTTGCAAAATATATTAGTATGAAATGTATGAATCCATATCTTCTCCCTCCAGATGTGGGTTAAATAACAGGAGAAAAAAGTTTCTCTTGTTGTGTCTGGTAACCAATCACCATGAAAAGGTCTCAGCCCAACCAAGAATCAAAAATATTATCTGATTCATTTTTGGTCGGGTTGACAGATTTTCAGCACCACGTATAAATTTATATCATGAATAAGACTAACGGAATGAAGAAAGGGGAATAGATTAACGCTTAAAGATGAATAAACCGCGGTAAAATTACACACGCGCGCGCGTGCTATATATATATATATATATATATATATATATATATATATATATATATATATATATATATATATATATATTAGAGTGTGCTGCTTATATATATCATAAAGAAGCAATTTATACAAACATTTAATTAGTAATGTTAATGTGATTAAGAGCGAAATCTCTTCACTAACAAGACTGAATGAGACATTAACTTACTATGAATTCCTTGAATAATATGATCCTTATATTTGAGTTGTTGTCAGATAGGATTGACGGGCCAAGTACTTTCGACAATTTCAATTTAACTCTCACTTAATAGCATAATAATAAAACAAAATCTTTTAGTCTACACTACACATATTTAGTCTTACTGTTTGCCTGTGTATGAAAAAATTACGCCCCGAAGATGACACATAGCTTACCCTGATGATCCATTTAGGTGAAACCTAGTTACGTAGTTTCTGGCTCACTAGGATTATATATATATATATATATATATATATATATATATATATATATATATATATATATATGAAAAATATAGTCTTAATGTGTGCTATATTTATGGGATAAAGTGCTCAATATCAGAGATAGAGCGTGTGTAAATTTAAAAGTGAACATTGAAGTCAACACTTAGAGGCGACAATCAGTTTCATGCTAGACGCAATCGTCAGGCCACCGGACGTTTGATTCTAGCATGAAAGACCGTCGCCTCTAAGTCTTGACTACAATGTTCACTTATATATATATGGTGTACCAAAAATACTTTTACAAACTTTGGGGCGGGTTCCTCCCAAGAAAGTTTGCGGTAGATGGCGCTGTGTTACCATTAGACTAGGTGACATTTTTCCTTCGTGTACATTTGTGGCTAGTCCGTCTTCAACATTTAACGTGTGCAGTGGTGAGTTGAAAGAGAAGTTTTCCGTTTAACAATGGCAGGATATTTATATCGTGAGCAGGATGATGTGATTTTTACATACAATCGCGCGAGGCTGCACGGCTGTATCAGATTGCGCTTCCAGACTGAAGGTAGCCGATTCATCCAACCTTTACTAGTGTTTATCGTCGCGTTGCTGAGACAGAATCCGTGTCGTCACAAACTGTAGTAATAAATATTTTGGGATTGTATCGTGTATTGTCCATTTAACGTTTAAGCATGAAACAGACTGTCGCGTCTACCATAAACATTTAAATACAATATATCTCTGATAGAATAATATAAAAATGTAGCATTTGCCGACGTATTTTTTGACAAAGATTATTGTTTAAGGTTGAGGGACACGCATGTCTTTAAATTTTTTTCTTTTTACATTTTTTCTTATTTTGGTGTGAATTTTAAAAACAATTTTTGTAAATGGAATTTTATTCTGAATGTAAATAAAGAAAAAAAGTGTGCAAGACAATAAAAATACTACCTGCCGAAAAAAAAAAGTGGATGTTTGTTTTATCGGCTGAAAAATGTAAGAAAATCCGATCCCATATATAAAGGAACACACACACACACACACACACACACACACACACATAAACAACCTGTGTTTTTTAACCTAAGTCACTCCACGGAATCGCTAAAACATAGAGCATAGTCTGATGAAAAAAAGACGCCAAAGTTTATGAAAACAAAATTTTATCGTCAAAATGCTTATTTTTTTATGAAGAGGATAGACTAAATTTTTTTTTAATTATTTTAAAAATTTTTTCCATCTTTTTTTAGAATATTCTAAATTTTGATTTAAAAACCTTGTTTCTCTTTGTCGCAACAAGGGTAGTAAATAACATAGATAATTTTAGCGCATTTTTGTATTTACACACATTAATTTGGAAAATCTTGCAAAAATAAAAATAATTGTCAGATGTTAATGAAACTTTCAGAAACTATTCACAGATGATCGAAATTATTATAAATATTTTTTTTTTTAAAGTCATAGAAGAAATATTTTTTTTTATATTTATTAACACCCCCATAACTAATTTTATGAAAAACTCTAGAAATTCGAGACCATCGGTTTTAGTGATTACAATAGTTAAAAAGCACAAGGCTTTGAAGAATGCAAATCATGTTTTTTTTTTTTTTTTTTTTTTTTTTGTAACGTACCTGAAAATCAGCTGTGAATTGTAACATACAAAACTCAATAAAACAAATATATTATTTAGTTTCAAATGCTTTTATTTGTTTTAATTTGTTTTTATGAATATGGACAATATTTTCTGAAAGCAAAAAATTTTTCAATGAAAATTGAATTTTTAATACAATTATTTCTTATTTCTTTAATTTTAAAAGATTTTTAAAAAATGTTTAAATTGAATTTTAAAAAATATTTTAACATTAGTTAAAAAGCAACATCAACCTTTCAAAATGTCCGTGTGAGATTGTCATTTTCTAGCGCTTTGAAAATTGCATAATTTGGACCAATCAGATTAGCCATGGTAATTAAGAAATGTAATTTTTGTGTTTATAGTCGGACAGTAATTATCAAGTACGGAAGACCAACCAGAATACAATTTAGTTGCATTATTTGAGTTCAGCATTGTTCTCCGCTGTTAAGCCCTTTACTTTTGCGAAACACGTATGGAGAAGTTAATTTGAGTTTTCAATTTCAACTGAGAAGGGTACCTACAAGTAACAGTATCATCTTATGAAATTTAACTACTGCTAAACTTTAATTTATATGATCTTATTTTTATATTAATCTCAGTTATGACATTTTTTCATAAATGAAATATCAAAATTAATAATAAAATGAATGGAAATACAAATAACACAGTAAAATGTAATAAATGTACATAAAATTATCGTATTTTATGTACACTTCTGATAAAAATTTCATAAGAAAGGTACCTAAGTTAATTAGATACCTTTTTCTTATGAAATTTAATCTCACTATTAACAGTCTTATTTTTTATTTCTTTATATTTTCCATAAAGCATCGTAAACGTAAAATGAAAGCTAAGTACAAAAAAAAAAAAAAAAAATTATAGCGCTGAAAGTTTTCCTTAAAAGTAACAAGGTAAATAATTTGTTCACTTAAATAATTTCACTTCCTTCCATCCGTAGAAAGAATTCTCCTCCCGTAAGTTATCTAAACGTCATGAATGTGCCTTTCGTCAATCGTCAAGCGACGCGAAAGGTTATGACCTGCTTTGTTTTATTTTCAAATTACATTTTTTCGGCGCAGAAGCTAAGTTAAGCTTGGTTCAAAATATTTTAAATAAACAGTATATCTGTTTTTTTATTAAAATCAGTTTTGAAAAAATGATAATTGACTTTTAAAAGAATATCAAAGTAAGATTTTAATCTTTTTTATCAAATCGAAAAAAATGATTGAAAATGATTATCTGCCCTTTTTTTTGACCAAAAAAAAAAACAATATTTTTAACGAAAATTTCAGACGTGCTAGGAACAATAAAAAAATGTAAAAAAACACCCCCAAAATACTTTGATCTTTCCTCTTTAAAAATAATATGAACATTAGACGATAAAATTTTGTTTTCGTCAAGTTCGGCGTCTTTTTCATCATGCTATGCTCTTTTGTTTACATTTTCGTGGGTGAGTTCTCCCCCTTTCATTCTCATGATGTGTCTTAATCGTGTTTTCAAATTGATTTTATTAAAAAACATCTGTATTTTTCCCATTTTCGGTCCCGTTAGAACCACCACAAGGCAATTTTATGTAGTCCTGTGAAGTTTTGTTGAAATCGGCTAAAAAATGTAGGAAATTCGATCCAACATATAAACGTTACAGACACACACACACACACACACACAACCTGCGTTTTATAATAAGTAAGATTTTTACATACGGCTGCGCGAATGGTGTTGGACACAAGGCTGCACGGCTGTATCAGATTGCGTTTCCAGACCGAATGCAGCCGAGTCATACAACTTTTGTTGCTGTTTATCGCCGCCTTGTTGAAACAGGATCCGTGGCACTACAAACTGTGGATCGAGGAAGACCGATATCTGCTCGTACACCTGACCACGAAGAACTCCTTTACAGACTGTCAGAGATTATCAAGGTGTCAGCACACTTCAAGTGCCCCTAGCATGTTCTGCATCTCATAGTATTGTATGGAGGGTACTTCAAGAGCAGCTCCTATAGTCGTATTATTTTCACCGTGTGCAGGAATTTTATCAATTTGATCACTCACCACGGGAGAAGCTGCTAGAGGATGTACCTCTACTAATACGAAGACGCATGTGGTCTATGTATAATGATGTTCCAGCACATTTTAACCACATTTTGATGATACACTAGCTGACATCCACCATGAAAGATGGATAAATAGGGAAGCACCTGTTCCATGGCCTTCACGTTCCCCCGGCTTCTTGGAATTTTTCTTCTTGGATTTTTTCTGTGAGAATACCTAAAAAAAATGGTTTATACAGCAGACATTAATAATGCAGAGGCACTTCATTGATATGTCATGGGAGCCTGCGAAACCATTCGACACCGTATGGGAGTATTTAAAAGGGTCCACCAGTCAATGATCCGACGGGTGATGCGTGTGCAGAATCAAGCGGAAGACATTTTGAACATTTGTTATGAGTTACAGTGTTGATGTACGACGATGGATTTTTGAACATATGTTTATATGGACATTTTGCCTTGTTTTGGTGTCAGGACCTGTCCAAAACGTTTCTATATATGTTTCATATATCTTATATATAAAGTACAGTGCATGTGTGTGTGTTTGTGCGTCTAAGCAACTCCTCCGCTCCCACTGATCCGATTTCAATGATTTATAGCTCATTCAAAAGCCCTAGAAATGTTAGGCGGAGGGAAAGACTTTCGTTGAGCTCAGATTCAGGGTTGCCAGATTGTGCAAGGTTAAAAAATATATTAATATATTATACTAGCCACTATCGTGGCTTTCATGGTTCAAGAGGAATAACCGTTATTTTCCCTTTGTATCCAAAATTTTCTATCTAGTTCATGGAGAAGAATTATTGCGTATGATTATCTTGGCTGTGTTAAATTTAGTATAGTATATAATATGCTTCTTTTTTTTTTTTACTGGGATCAGTGGGGAATATATTATGTGATTTTTATGATTTTTTTCATCTTGTTTATTGTTAGAATTAGAATACATTAGCTTACGGTATAGTAGGTTGATAGGTTTCGGGTTATTTGAGGAAATATCATGTTCTTTTTTATTTGTGTTAATATTTCTAATGACTCGTCTGATTTGTTCATTAAAAATTACATCTACGTGCAACGTGATGACATTTGCATGGGTTCTGTTACTACATGGCTAGCCTTGAAAATAAAAGATTTAACACACACACACACACATATATATATATATATATATATGTTATGAAACGGATTAGGTCTGACAATTATTTAATATATTTTCTATTTATACCTTATTTTTTATAGATATAATGTATTTAAGTAAATGCTCTGATTTTTAATTAAACAGAAATACATTTACTTATCTGAATGGTCGAAAATATGCGTAGAAATAGGCGCTCTCTGACAGGAATCGAACCTATAACCCCTATGGTAACCGTCATACAGCCTGATGCACTGTTAGCATTCAGCCACAGAGAAGTGTCTGGTTAGCAAAGTTCGAATTACTGTTCATAAACAGGCACCTTCGAAGGTGTTTCTCGATCGATAATTTTTTACTTGCCTATCTTATGTTGTTAAGATTTGGGACGCCAATAATGAATTCTAGTAGGACTTCTGATTCTCTGAATATCGTCTCGCCTTTAAAAGTTGGATATGTTGTACCTAGATTTTATGAATTTAAGTGCAGTACTAGATTGGCGGCAAGGTCTCATCATTTTATAGATGAAATGGTGAAACATAACCTTAAGTTCTGTGCTAACAGTATCTTCTATCTCATTTCTCCCTTGTGGAACTCTTTTCCGGCTTCTTGTTTTCCAATCCACTTTGATCTTCAAAAATTTAAATCCATTGTCAATCGTTATCTTCTGTCTTCTGCGTTGTTGTTATTTTATTGTTCTCTTTCCTTAATAGTGTTTTTTTTTCATCGTATTCACTGACACTTAGTAAATCCTTTCGTCTTAGTGGCTTTATTGCCTTGCTTGGGGTGAAATGATAAAAAAAAGTTCATTTAAAAATACATCCGTGCCGCCCCTTTGTATTTTTTTTTGTTTATTTGCTGAATTCGTTTTCTATCCGCATGCAAGGTTTTTTTTTTAAGTCACTGTATAAGTTCTGGATGATTCTAATATCTTTTCCAAGTCACTAATACGTAGCCCACAATTCAAAGATGTTTTTTTTTTTTTTTTTTTGATGACGACAATTCATTCGCCATTTTATAGTTAATAGTTTAAATTTATTTGTATTCTCACTGCTTACAAAATGTGACATGAGGTCAATTTTAAAGTGGGGCCAACGCGTATGTGGGTCAAAAGTAAAAAAAAAATGCTCAAGGTACCGCAGCACTTCTCCTTTTTCAAACATTTTATTTAAATTTTAATCATTTTGGTTATTTTTTTAATTATCAAATTCTCAAACAATTTTGACAAACAATTTATACTTGTAACAAATCGACATTATATTAATAAAAGAGAAGGCCAGTTTATTATCATAATAACCCAATGTTTGTCCGCATCATCTGCAGGAAATTATAACTGTCAATAACCTGATACGGGCCTGCTAATGCAATCAATATTTTTGCAAGCAACAGCAAATCGATATACCATCAATATTTTTTAATGATTTCAATCAGAAGCCTTCACGAAATACAATCTAAAGTGTATCTCCAAATAAAAACGACTTCTCCTGTATAAAACACCAAGTCAACATACTATCAATTTTGGGGAATTTATTTCCCACAAGAAGCCTTCACGAACTCCAACCTTGTTTTGCTTGTATTTTTTTGTTTGTTTGTTTGTTTGCTTTTTTTAAATAAAATGTCAGTCGGTATATATTGGTTATGTAGAAAGACGACCGTCCTTTCTCTAAACTAATTGTTGAATATGGATTCGTGCATCCGCTATAAGTAGAACGTCCGCGCAAAGGAATGGTCGCCGCAAAATGGGTTGCAAAGAGTAGCGTTTGGGTCGTACACACTGAACTACGGCATTCTCTATTACTGTATCATTAATCTCTGTCTGTCATGTGAATAAATCTGTTTTTCACTAAAACCTTTTGTTCCAATGTTTCCTTTCGGTATTATTAACCAGAACTATGAGGGTTATACGAACTTTATAACACCCAGTAAACAGAAAGCGAAAAAGAAAATGATCCCCGATGTTTGTCTTGTGATAATTGCTATAAAAACAATTCGAGCTTTGCTGATTCAAATGGATGATATGTGAAAAGAAAAGAAAAGACAGGAAAAAAAAAAAAAAATGAAAAGTAAAGAAAAGAAAAATGTAAAAAAAAAGGCGTTTTTAACGAGAAATTGGTCAGAGCTTTCAATTAGTTTTTAGATTTGTGTCACGTCTTATCCGCTGCTATAGCGACTGGAGATATTGAAAACGAGGTTGTTTCTAAAAACAATATTCGATATCCGTCCATATATTCTTTTTCTTGCTCAGTCTTCGCACGAAGAAATCAAATGGCAGTACCGTTCCTCAATATTCCGGCACAGTCTTCAGGCTTCGTCTCGAATTAATAACGCCATTGAGGCCTAGACGGACGCTTTTCACTTCATACTGAACAAAGCTTTAACCCCAAGTGTTGTGTATAAAGACGACAGCCCTTTCTCCCCACTGCATCAGTTTTGAGTAGAACGTTTCTTCAAAGGAACGGTCGCTGCAAAGTGGATCGCAAGGCGTAGCGTTGAGTTGTACGCATTGACGCACTGAACTACGGTATTCTTTACTCATGCATTATTAATCTATGTCTTTCAGGTGTTTAAATAAACCTGTTCTTCACTCAGCCATTTGTTCCAGTGTTTCTTTACAGTATTAATGACCAGAATTACGAGCATTATACGAACTTTATAAAAATATTCATTTATAATAACCAAAGACTATAAATATTATATATCAGTCTATATCTCTGAGATGAAGTATTATGATTACTTACATTATTTGCATTGTTCGGACTGTTATTCTCATCTTCTGAAACGTTGTGAATATGGCAATGAAGATAATAGTCCTAATAATGTAAGTAAATATTATATAATAACAAAATTAACATCTTTTCCGACAATCTATAGAGAAATCAATTCTATCGATGTTGGTGCAATAATAATTGTTTGTTCACTGCTTCTTTTGGAATAAAAGATGTTCAGAGAATTTACCATTTTTAAAGCTTTAAATTTCTTTTAGGTGACCTTTAATAAATTGATTGGTTTTGAAAAGAATATTAAAACGATTTTATTGTATCTGTTCGAAATGCGGCAAGGTTGATTTGTAATTTTACGAGTTATCAACCGATTGTGGATTATTCAAACCCGAAACATATTTTAGATTCTAAGAATAATTCCTTTTCTTGGGAGTGAGATTAATTATTATATAAACATTTTTTTCTTCTTCTATATAAGTAAATACGAAATCGGAGCTCAATTCTGCCACCAATTCTAAGGTTCAAAAGTGCCAAATCTACTTTATAGTAGATATTTACTCAACCCCCCACGAGGTCAGGTTGTGACACAAAGTCGGTTTAATGTGGGGAGCCCGAGCGCGTATACCCGGGCAAGAAACAATAATTCCCCGAGCCCCCGCCTCGATGCTAGCACCGATCCCTCCCTCTGGTGCAATGGGAGGGCGCTGCCCCGATCAGCTCTTCCCCAGGGCTGGACACCTCTTCAGTATAACTTTCCTCAGTTGCGACTCTGTCCTTTGACGGAGTCGCCCCTGAGAGCACTCTGTCCAAGGACAGAGACGCAACTGAGATAATTAATGCGGACAAATTACTTTACAGTAGGCCGAAAGTATGGGGTACATGGTGAGGATCGAACTCACTACTCAGTCGTAACTGATGTAGCAAGACAAGCTTTCTAACCTTTACAATTTAATTACCCATATTACTTTATAGTAAATCTGTATTATATATTATCTTCTTCTAAGTGATATTACTTTTCAGGTTTAACTAATTTGCATGTTGATTTTAAAAAGTATATTTCATTAATTAACTGTCCTTTATTATTTTTGTTTTATTTGAGGATTGTCTTGATTTTCATATCAAATATAATTCTATTTAAAAATATTTTCTTATATATTGCAGAAAAGTGTTTGACATTTGCATTTTACTTGGCTTTCGACAAGTTGACATCTATAATTTGTAAACCTTTCCTTAACTATAACAATCCTGCCCCCACACCTGATCAATTCATTTCTTCTGTCTTTACAGTCATATTCTTTGAACAAATATATTGAACTTCCACACCCCCTTCAACATTTCATAAATAGTGAACATTAATCTCATAGAAAAACAACTCATTTTTCCTGGGGGTGGGAAGATGGATTCATATCTTTCTCAAGTATATTGCACGTAATTAAATGTATCTAACACAACTGGTATTCAAACTGGCCTCTTCAATTTCTCAAAATGAGACATTAAAATGAGACATTAAACTCGCAATATCAACCAAGCATCTCCCCCGGGGACTGTCAGTGAACATCGAACTCGGAGAACAGGTCTCACAAATACTCACATCCAACTTTGGTCAATCGGATAGAAACGATTGCTCTCCAGGGCAAAGGTTGAACACATATCTCAGATGAACAAAGATACAAATCATAGCCATCTCCCCCAGTTCATCAATCATACTGTTTCACTAAACCTCTATTCTTTTTCCAAGCATCTTGACAATTTCCAGCAAGAGACAGTCTTCAACAATCAAGTGGCAGATCAAAAGTTTCAAAGAAGTAATTGGTTCCAGGACTTCTGCCTTCTATGTTTGTTTTGCTGTGTCCTCACTTGGCTCTCCACAATTCTCCACAGTCCTTTGTGGCTCTTAATAAATTTTGTCTTTTCATTATTTCTCTTAAACCCTGTTCCACCATCAATTTGGTGATTATACAACAAAGATGAAATACTGGTTCAAATAATTCATAGAATGATTTTTCTTTTTATGTGCTGTGTCCCTTCAGGATGTAGGTGATCATGGCTCTCCACTTCCCCCTATCCCTTGTAGCTCTCAATAAATTTTGTCCCTCTACCACATCCCCCAGACTACATTCTGTCATCCACTTGTTTCATGGTTCTCCACAATTTCCTGTCCTTTGTAACGCTTAAATTTTGTCTTTTCTCCTAAACCCAGTTCCACCATTCATTTACTCAAGGTCATTAAATGTTATGCATTGTTCTCCTCTGCCTCTCTTGCCCTCAATCTGTCCTGTGAGTATCAAATTTTTCAAGCCCTCCTTCCTC
>CAHIKZ030004103.1:2042500-2190000 GCA_903632075.3 Acanthosepion pharaonis | reverse complement strand
AATGAGTTTCGTAAAAAAATAAAAATAAAAAATAAAAAAATAAAAGCAGTCATGATTCATAGTGAGAATGATTTATCTCAAAGAATTAAAAAAAAAAAGAAGTTAAGACTCTTATTACGAGGGTGTGCTGAAAAGTACACGAGTCGTCAAAGAAGGGAATAACCACGGGCGAAGAAATTTACTATTCCTACCGCAGTTCTAATCACTTGGCGCATCTTTTCTCAAGTTTCTCGTAAGATCTACACATTTTCCAGCGCAGGTATTGGCCCATTCTATCATGACGAGTTTTATATTCAGTGGGTGCTAACAACGTGCAACCTGATACAAAATGGGCAATTATTTCTGGACCTTTATGACAGACTCTTCATTTCGGGTTAATACAATTTATTATTATTATTATTATTATTATTATTATTATTATTATTATTAATGAGTCATAGAATAGCACGTCAACAAACTGACAGCAGGATACACAACCTACAACGTCTGATAAACCCATCATGACACACTGTCTGATAAGGCTATGCTGGGCACATACATCACAGCCAAATGATATAGTTAGTAGTCTTGATAATAGCAGACATTGCAAGTGGGTTCAGCTTAATAATTTGCATTTTATCCCAGCATTCTCGGTCAATACACTTTTTGAATCGCTGAAGTCAACCCGAAATCAGAGATTGAGAATGAGTTTCGTAAAAAAAAAAAAAACCCTGTCATGACTCATAGTGAAAATCTCTTATCTCAAAGAAATTTGAAAAAAGAAGTTAAGACTCTTATAACGAGGGTGTGCTGAAAAATTCACGAGTCGACAAAGAAGGGAATAACCTCAGGCGAGGAAATTTACTATTCCTACCGCAGTTCTTATCACTTGACGCATCTTTTCTCAAGTTTCTCTGTTTATATATATATATATATATATATATATATATATATATATATATATATATATATAGGGCACGGATTCTGGGAAATGGGTTGGACCGGGAAATTTTATCCCACCGCTCGTAAGTAGCAATAAAAATAAGGTATAGAGAGTTGAACTAAAATTAGCGGCAGAATGACTAGGCATTTCTGTTCCATATAATCATCAAAGCATCCATGACTGGAGTGGTTAAGGCGACGCCCATGAAACACAGTCTCCCTACGAGATGCGAGTTTAATTGGAAGCTGCTTTCGATTTCGTTGTTTGCTCTCACGGTCAAAGAGTGTATCGACCCAGAGTACCGGAATAAAAAAGAAGTAACAATGATACGATTGATTTAAAGCTAGTAATAAAATAAGAAGATTGAAAAATGCTTCCTCTAAAAGATCAACAATAAAATGCCGGAGTAACATTAGTGTTAAAAGAATGAATATGCTTTATCAAAACAAAAAATCCCTTAAAATATCATTGGAAATAGATTATTTGTGTTATTTGTGTAGGAGGATGTAATAGAGTTTAAGCTACAAAATATTTGCTTCTTATTCTATGGGCTGTGTCTCTTCAGCATGTGGGCGATCATGGCTCTCCACAATTTCCTCTCATTTGTAGCTTGGAATAATTATTGTCTTTTTGCTATTTCTCTTAAAACTTGTAACAGCATCTATTTACTTAAGCTCACTAAGCATGATATATGTTGTTTTCCTGTGTCCCTCTTGCTTTCAATCTGCCCTTTGAGTATCAAATTTTTTGTTAATTTTAGCCTTATAGACTTTCGTTGGAAGACATTGGTCTTGTACTGCAATAATAAGGTTTTCAGTCTTCCACGTTAGACAACTGCCTATGGGTTTGTCGAACATCGATGTCTGGTTCATACAGACGCTTTGTGTACATTGTAAACAAGGGTTTAGAGCTCCATTTTTGTTCAAAAGTCGTCATATAAGCAGCTTTCGCTAGTAACTGAATTTTCTTTGCTGCAATGATTGGAGGTTCAGGATATCTCTCTTTTGAATATCTGTTAAATCTAAGGAGTTTCCTATTTCTTGGCTTTGTTTAATGATAGGAGTTATTATTATTATTATTATTATTATTAATTCATTTGATTTCTGTTGTATACGCATTTCTTTTCGGATCCAAACGGGAAACCTAAGGTCAGAAATGACTTCATGACATTTCCCACTGATCATTTTTACAAAAGTAAATAAAAAACTAACATAAGACATTTGCATATATAAAGCTCTTCGTAATGTAGGAACTGTCCTTGTGAGTAATTTTTTTTCTTTAAGGCATAGGCTACCAAGAATCCCTTCAATGAGTCTAGCAGAACCTTTTCCAATCAATCCGAGGGCTCCAACTACAGCTGGAATTACTGATGTCCTTCTGCGCCTCATTTTTTAGGTTTCCACTTCAAGATCTTTGTATTTTGATAGTTTTTTTTTTGAAGGTGTTAAAAGATACATTACAATCTTCAGGTACTACCACGTCAATAAGAAAGCACATTCTGTTCTCATGGTCTTTGATCCCGATGTCTAGCCGATTAGCTTTGATTGTTTTTTTCTGTGTGTATTGTAAAGTGCCATAAAATTGTTACAGGTCCTATCTTTGTAACCGGGTCTGGGTTATGTTCCCATCAGTTTGTTGCAATTTCCTTCCCGTAAGATATACATATTTTCCAGCGCAGCTATTGACCCATTCTATCATATCGAGTTTTATAATCAGTGGGTGCTAACAATGTGCAACCTGATGGGCAATTGTTTCTGGATCTTTATGACAGAATCTGCATTTCGGGTTAATACAATTTATTATTATTATTATTATTATTATTATTATTATTATGATTGAGTCATAGAATAGCACGTCAACAAACTGACAGCAGGATACACAACCTACAACGTCTGATAAACCCATCATGACACACTGTCTGATAAGGCTATGCTAGGCACATACATCACGGCCAAATGATATAGTTAGTAGTCTTGATAATAGCAGACATTGCAAGTGGGTTCAGCTTAATAATTTGCATTAGATCGGATTACGCAGTCTCCTCAGATGGTCTCCGAGTATATACATTTGACCCCGCCTTGACTGTCTCATCCTTCAAAAACAAACAACACTTTCGAAATCTGGCCATAGTTATCCCCAGTAATTCCTCTCAAAAACAGAGATGTTCAATGCTTCATTTCCTAGAGGATCTGCCTAACAAATATATATATATATATATATATATATATATATATATATATATATATATATATATATATATATATATGTATTTAAAAGAAAAACAGACCACTTTAAGGTACCATTACAATAATTTATTTCACCAGAGTCCTTTTAAAAGGACGCCGGATCATCAGATAGCACTTCCAACAAATATTTCGTGTTATTTCGTTGTTGGAAGTGCTAACTGATGAACATTGAACACTCAGAGGCGACAGCCTAGATTCGTAAGCCTTGGAAAGGTACAATCTCTCCTCAGTGATAGTAAATTCCCTTAAATATAGCATGGAACTTTGGAAAACCACATTATACGTAAATCACACCAAAGGTACTGCCACTTCCTGTTATTTGAATATCCTACGAGAAATCTTTCAAGGTGAATCCCTGTTGCTCCTTCTGTTCTTTTTCTCCCTAATCTCACTTTCGAAAGAACTAAACAGTAATAGCTATGGATACAAAGTAAAAAAGAAAGTTTTTAATCCCCTATTCTACATGGATGATATCCAACTCTTTGCCAATAATAATAATAATAATCACAATACACACAGATAGAACAATCAACGCTAACCACCCAGATATTGTTGTTAGAGATCGCGCACAAAAAAGTGTCTCCTTATTGATATGAAAGTACCTGTAGACTGCAATGCATCTTTCAGGATCTTCAAAAAGCTAACAAAATACAAGGACCTTGAAATAGAAATCTCAAAAATGTGGCATATGGGAACATCAATAATTCCCCTTGTAGTTGGAGCCCTCGGATTGGTTGGAAAAGATTCCAGTAGACTAATTAAAGGGATTCCTGGAAGCCTATGCCTTAAAGAAATACAAAAAAATATTCTCACGAGTACAGCCCACACCTTATGAAGGTCTTTATCCATGTAATTTTTTTTTTTTTTACAGTGGAAAATATCATGATGCTAATTCTAACCTTAGGTCGCTGGGCGGGATCCGGAAAGAAATGAGCACACATCAGAAATCAAAGGAAATAAAACAACAACAATAATAATAATAATAATAATATAATTTTTCTTCTTCTTCTTCTTCTTCTTCTTATTATTATTCTTATTATTATTATTATTATTATTGGTTTTTGGTCTTAAAGACTGACGACTTGGTTAAAACAAAGGGCATAGGAAATTGCCAAAAAATATCTCGTTGATAATGATAATGGCATTAATAGTAATGAAAATAATAGCAAAATCATAAAACTCTGCAGAGACTGCAGAACTTGAGGCACACTCTGTCCAAGTCGGCCATACTGTTAGAACATTACTCCGAACGGGTCTACTTGATCACATGTCTAGGAGAAGAAATTTCTAAGAGATAGCCTACCATATTATGTTATCCAACAAGGATTAATAGATATAATCAATCGCAAAACATACTGGAAAAATAGTCGGCTCCTGGTACCACTCTAGGAAGTACCTGACTCTCTACCATGCTGTATATTTACAAGGGTCAGATCAGACTAAAAGTGAAGTATTGCTGCCATATATGAACTGAAGTTGCCCAACCCTCTCTTACCAACCTCAACAGAATTTAAAAAAAGCGCTTCTGTGGCCCTACATCATTTTCCATCGTTTCCCACTGACGCTTCGTCGCAAGCCTATCGCTGGTTCCATGGAAAATCTCCTGATGAGTTAAATTCTCTACTTCCACCAGTTCATACCTTTGCAGCTAAGACCCGCCATTTCATTGACATAGGAGCGAAAGGTCTTCATTCCCGCATATTCCATTGGCAAAATTCAAGCTGTTTCTTCCCAAGATTCTGTAATTTCCGGAAGTGACCTCCGAGAGAATGCTTCCCTGAACCCTACAATCTTAACCGCTTCAAGTCTAAGGTCAACCATTACCTATTGCCTCTATCTTCATAATCTGCACATATTCTAACTTTCTCCTCCTACACCCATAATAAAAAATTACAGAGAGTGAAAATGAGAGAAAAGACTGAATACAGGGGGATTCAGGAAAGGATAAAAGATGAATGGTAGTCAAGAAAACAGAAGATGGTGATAGCCGTTGAATTTAAATTTTTGAAGATTCTAGCTTTCAGGGAAGCAAGTAAACGGAAGGGAAGTTACACAGTTGGGAAGTGCGAGAAAAGAAACTGTTGGAGTAGAAGTGGCGGTTACATTTAGCTATTTCAACAGTAAAAGGGTGGGACCTAGATGCCAATCTAGTAGCGCGCTTAAATTCATGTAATCGGGGCACCAGGGGAAAAAGGCACGTTCGAGCAGTTGTCATGAAAATATTTGTAGAAAAGACAGAGGAAATCTACATGACGTCGGTGAGAAATTAACTGAAGTCGAGATGTCCAGTCAGGATCGATTAAATTGCACATCCTTCTTTTGATTTTTTTTCAAGAATCTTGAGATGAATAGCAGGAGCACCAGGCCTGATAGGGCAACAATATTCAAAGCACAGATGAATGGTAGATTTGCAAATGTGCAAGATGGACTCTGACGAGAAAACCTTCTGGTACAACACAGTGACTCAAATTTCCCTCTCGTAGATGCTGCTTATTGAATCGCTGTAATCGTTCCAATTCAAGTCAGTTGAAAACGTGATGCCAAATGTTTCAATCTCCAGGAGTCTATCATTAGCCATGCTGATGGCGGACAGGAAAGTTTCTCTACGGTGGTTAAAAGAGAGCAGTTTCGTTTGGGAGGCATTAAAATTTACAAACGATTTTCTGACTCAGTTAACCACTGATTGGAGGTCCTTTTGAAGAGTAGCGACCAGGTTAACTTTGTCAGCTCTGACTTATTTGCTATTCAGAAAGGAGTAAATGGTAGTGTCATCTGCATAAATGCCTACATGGGAACTGATGACATCAGGAAGATTACTGATGAAGATCATAAACAGCGTAGGACCCAAGATATAGCTTTCGGGGACACCCGCATTCGTGAGAAAGTATCTGGAAGCGATCCCTTTCAAAACAACGTTCATTTCACGATTTGAACAATTGGACTAAATCAAACAATCGTCCTGTTACATGGTAGCCCTAGAGCTTACATAGAAGACCAGCGTGCCAAACCCTGTCAGACGCCTGCGAGATATCTAGATCCATAACTCGAGATTAAAGAAAAGTCACGTTCAACTGATTCAGTTTGACGGATCCATGATAAAAAAAAAATAGGCTATTTTGAAGCCGACGTGGAACTAAAAAATAAGTTTGACGTATTACCAATTATTGTCGAAAAACTGTTAAAAGAATCATGGAAATTATCTATTGAACATAAATTCAACGAAATTAGTAAACAAAGTCAAGGCAAAAAAACTGGTATGTTAAAAAAAAACTATGAAACAAAATTAGTACTAAAGGAACATGTCTACCCACTCGTATTTTGAAGCGCGAAAATTGCCAGTTCATCTACTACCAATAGTTGTGGAGAAACTAAAGATATTACTGGAAGAAGATCTACTTGAACGAGTAACGTCAGGAAAGGGGGGAGTGGGCCTCCACATTAGCAATTTTAAGAGGAATGGGGATTCTGCATTTGTGGTGAGCACAAAATAGGTGTCAACCAGAAAAGATGTTCAGACTCAAATCCTATCCCCAATGTAAATTGGGCTTCAGATTCCCGTGTGGCCATGAAAACATTCTCTAAAGCTGATCTAAATACTATCAAATACCTTTTGACGAAGACTTTAAAGAAGTCAAAACAATGACCCGCCAATAGGCTTATTAATATAAAAAAGACTGCCATATAGAATTAAAACAGCAAGTGCGATCTTTCAAATGGCTATAGAGCAAGTTATTGGTAGCGATATAAAAAAATACAATATGCTACCAGCATGACGTTTGTGTTGATACCAGTAAAGACGTATAATTAAAATGGAAAACTAGTATGGTATTAAATAAATTAAAAAAAATAATGCGGGATTACCAATTAAGGAAAAGAATGGGTACACAACAATAAAAAATATCATACTTTGGTTATTTCATTGAAAAAAGACATATCACCAGACCAATCGTTAATTGACATATTATTAAAAGTTGAAGTACCTAAGAATAAACAAAGATGTGGAATCTTCCTTAGGACTTGTAAATTTCTACATCCGATATGTAGAATGAACTGATAGAACGTTTTCTTATTTTAAGATAAAAGAATATTGAATATCTGCAGGCGACTGTGAAACATGGAGTGATTGGAGTAATGGTGTGGGACGCTGCCTCGTTTGGAGGGAAATCTGAACTGATACTTATTGACGAGCAGTTGAATGGTCGAAATACTGTTTAAAAATGGACTAGTACCACTATTTGAAACCAATCAGCTTGACAAGAATGTCTACCTTTTTTAAGAAGATGAAGCGCCATGTCAGACGAGCAAAGCAGCAAAGGCCTGGAAGGAATCGCAAGGAATCAAATCACTGCCATGGGTGGCCCAAAGTCCTAACATGAATCCAATAGAGCACGTTTGGGAGCACCTTGACCGAAGACTTCAAGAGCGTGTAACCAAAATCACGTCAGTGGCAACCCTTAAAGAAACATTGCTATAGGAGTGGCAAAATATGGCTCTGACGATTGTTCATAACTTGATCAAATGCTTGAAAATTCGAATACAAGCACTGAAACTAGCAACTAAACAAAAAGTGCATTTGAAATTTTAAAAGTCGTTCTGGAAAAGAAGCCAGTAGTGCAATATATTCGACTCTGGAAAGGAAATAGTAGTATCAACTGACGAAAGTGATCATTCAATTTCGGGAATATTAGCTGAGGATGGTCATTCTATTATGTGTCTTTCGAGAAAAATGTCAAAAGCCAAATCGAACTACTAAAATATTGAGAAAGAAGCGTTGGCAACAATATGAAAGAGAAATAAGTTTTGATTAGAAAGAAATTTCAAACTTCCGACCATAAATATTTAGAATTCATATTTAATCCGAGGAAGGAACTTCCTGCTAACATCTAGAATTCTAAGATGGGTCTTAACATTTTTGGCTTTTGAATTTGATATTGAGTACGTGAAAGGCAATACCATTCCACACGTAGACGGTTTGTCGATATTGAGTTTCATTACTTCTGAAAGTGACAAAGACGGGGAAAAATTCGAAGATACTTTCTTACGCTGGGTCGAAACTGATATTTTGTCGATAGACAAATTGGCTGAGGATACGGTGCGAGATACAATTTTGAACAGTATATTGTTCAGGATAAAGACAGAGTAAGTATCGTATGTATGTTTATAGATATTTACGAAATTTACCCTAATTTAGAAACAAAACCATTTGTGGGAAGCAAACAGGATTTACAAGTATGAAATTCAGTACGCAAATTTATACGCTTGAAAAACATCACTGTATATATTGTGTTTATATATCCCGCCTCAGAACATGTCAAATAGTTAATAAATACGAATAAAATTGAATTGTTTTAGTGTCAAATCAAAGGTTAAAAAATTCATGAATTTTCTCCGACATCTTTTGCGATTCTACTCTTGCTCGAATGAACAGCAAAAAGAAATGCTTCCTTCCCGGAATACATGAAATGGAAGATACACAAAATAGAAACTATTTAAACGTTTCATCCTCGAATGGACTTAAGATTAATAATGGCTTTATAACTGGAATCTTAAATATATATATATATATATATTAAGAAATGGACAAGGTCCGACAATTTATTTATTAAAGACATATTTTTTATGTCTATAAAATAACAACGTTAAACATAAAAATATGTCTTTAATAAATATATATATATATATATATATATATATATATATATATATTGATGTAATGAATATGCATACACCTGGGTTCCCCTTCACAGTCATATGATTGGCTACGCCTATAGTATTCGCCCATTGCCTACGCCTATTGCCTACCACTACGACGAGTACCAGTCCATTACGGTTACCTGCTAGATTATCCTACCCGGTTACAGTAGTCCAAAACCACTTTGCTGCTTCGAACAAAATATATCCCTTTCAGGACATATCATATATATATATATATATATATATATATATATATATATATATATCACTAATACCAATTGGTAATTGGTAGGGATAATTCAAGGAGGATATTAATATATATATATATATATATATATATATATATATATATATATATATATATATATATAAAAACTAGAACCTACAGGTTGGTAGCAACCTGAAGACCAACAACAAAAACTTGCTTGGTAGGTTCTGGCTCACTAGCATTTTTTGAGTATGCCTTAGTGTATTGATCACTTTTACGTTTTTCCTTAATTTACTCTGTCGATTTTTTTTTTTTTTGACTAGGCATTGCGGTGATGAATGGTCATTTCGACCAGTAAGATATCAGTTTGTTCTAATATATTTTTATTTACAAATTCTATTATCCATTTTTTCACACCGCCAGAGTATAGTAAAATAATAATAATAATAATAATAATAATATATATATATATATATATATATATATATATATATATATGTGTGTGTGTGTCGAATGTCTAGCCACACTGACGACCTATGATACAACGAAACAGTCTTTTTTTAGATGACTACATATATATATATATATATATATATATATATATATATATATATATATATATATATATATCTCCTGTGGATATCACAAACTCGGACTTCCATCCATGATGCATCTTCAGGTGCTGAGTATAGACTGACCGTTACCTAATTTAAATTTTTTTAAAACTATATCTGTTTAACGCAGTGTTGCCGCAGTGATATATTAAACTGGAATTCCAGTTATTTTCATTTTAAAAATTATATTTGTCATTGAAAATAAACAGGATTTGTATATATATACATATATATGTATATATACATATACATATATATATATATATATATATATATATATATATATATATATATATATATATATATATATATATATATATATATATATATATATATATATATATATATATATATATATATATATATATATATATATATATATATATATATATATATATATATTTTAGAATTGTGAATATTATTTTTTTATTAGAAGAATATTACTTATTCTTTTTATAAAAAAAACAAACAAACCGTAATTTACTTTAAAAATCAATTTCTATATTAAAAATTAACCTGGATCAAAGGATTTAAGCAGATATTTATTTTTATGCTTACATGTAACCATAAATTCATTTCTCTTATTTATGAAGCTGGGGTTAAGTGTTTAAGTTACATCTATTTCCTTTCCCGTTTTCATATATATATATATATATATATATATATATATATATATATATATATATATATATATATATATATACAGTGGGCTATGATTTTTTAGCCACCCGTATTTACAGCAATTTTGGCTTGTGTAATAACGTATTTTCTTTTTTTTTCAGACAATACCGTGTTAGTATAAAGCTACTCTAATCTATGAACGATAATTGACTTATATTTTACAATGAAAGTTCGCGGAAGTAAAGAAATGGATGAATTTCAACGATGGCATATAATAGGATAGCATCAGTGTGGCAAGTCAAATCGAGAAATTTCTTGGTTTTTCCAGGTTAATCATCAAACGATTAATAATATTGTCAAGAAATTTAATGAAGAAGGCCATTGTCGTATGGAACAACGTTCAGGAAGTCCAAGCATCGTGCCTGAGCGAACGAAAATGGCGCTGAAAAGAGAAGTAAACATAAACCGTCGACAGTGCGTCAAAGATGTCGTCAACAGCATGACAATGTCACCATATGCGGTGAGTAAAACTCTGAAAAAGATAGGCTATCAAAGAAGAATTGTAAGAAAAAAGCTGTTGTTTTCAGAGGTTAACATAAACAGGCGTATGGACTGAGCGAGAGAATTCGAAAGCAAAGCTTAGGAATTTTGGCAGTTTGTCATTTGGTCAGATGAAAATAAATTCTGCCAATATTCGAATTCGAGACAGGTTTATATTTGGAGAAATCAGAATGAGACTGGAAACACTGAATATCTGCAAGCGACTGTGAAACATGGAGTGATTGGAGTAATGGCGTGAAACGCTGCCTAGTATGGAGGGAAATCTGAACTGATACTTGTCGATGAGCAGTTGAATGGTCGAAATACTATTTAAAAAGGGACTAGTACCACTATTTGAAACCAATCAGCTTGACAAGAATGTCTACCTTTTTTAAGAAGATGAAGCGCCATGTCAAATGAGCAAAGTAGCAAAGGCCTGGAAGGAATCGCAAGGAATCAAGTCACTGCCATGGGTAGCCCAAAGTCCTGACATGAATCCAATAGAGTACGTTTGGGAGCACCTTGACCGAAAACTTCGAGAGGGTGCAACCAATATCACGTCAGTGGCAACCCTTAAAGAAACATTGCTAAAGGAGTGACAAAATATGGCTCAGACGATTGTTGACAACTTGATCAAATCCATGAAAAATTGTATACAAGCACTGAAACTATCAAATGGAGGACCTACTCCATACTAGTTCCAAATTAAATTTTGAAATTCCATATATTTTATTTCTCCTATATATTTATTGCTTAAACATTATTTTTAGTGGAAACCCATATTTGAGTAAATGATCTGTTTATTTATTAAACAAGATATCTATCTTCATCTACTGGCCTGAATATTCGAGAAATCTTATTAGAAATGTATGCGTTCTCTCTAGGGAAAACCTTCATTTGATCTGACGTACTTTGACCTCAATAGACTAAAAATATCTCGGAATAATAAATGAAAAATACACTGCATATATATATATATGTGTGTGTGTGTTTGTATTTAGGCTGCAAATTCTCTTTTAGGCATGTGTTAATGAATAAATTACACACATTATATCTGCTAATTTTTAACAAAATACATTTATACTCACAAATAAACTTCCGTGTATTGATATTAATGGATGAGAGAAATGTGCTATAGCTGTTTAAATTTCTTTTATTTTCATTTCCCAAGTACTTTCGGTCTTCATCCAAGATCATCTTCAGGGGTGCAACTAGTACAAAAATATATGTTGTTCATTAGCACAAATATTTATACGAAACTGTGCGTTGTTATCCATTACCGTAATTTTTTCATTATGATTTTAAATGCAAAACGGTCGACAATGTGCTGAGAGTGAATGAATGTGAAAAAATTGTCTAATATAGAAATTTTCTATGTTATAAAACCATGTCATACGCGCATTAAAGCGTGAAAAACTGTTCATTTATAGGCATTTCAGAACATTACTACTTTATGCATAGTTGATTCTGTTCAGTCCCGGCTTTAATTTTTTTAATATAAATTGCTTCTAGTATCTGTAGTTTGAATTTGTTGTTGTCTTGGTGTAGGAGAGTTGTGTTTTCGATTAGTAATTTTTTATATTGTGAATTTGGACAGGAATGTTGCTGCAGATGTCACGCAATGGACGAATGAGTATGAGCGTATATTGTTAAAAAGTAACAGACATATTGTCTGTAGGGTGTCCATAAAGTCTGTGTGCAATTTAGAAAAGTATTTAAATTGCTCATAGACTTTTTATGGAAACGCTATATATATATATATATATATATATATATATATATATATATATATATATATATATATTCAATTGTATTGATATGAGTTTGGGACCATGGGTTTCAGGCTTTTTCTATCACCAGACAAAGGGTTTTTCATTAGGGTTTGTCTGATGATCGCAAAAGAGTGAAACCCAGAGTTACAAACAAACTTATGTCCATACAACTGAATATCTTATCTCTATCACTGATATTGACCGCTTTCCACTAAGTACTGCGCATATATATATATATATATATATATATATAAACCACAATAAAATTAATACATTTCTCAGTACTCATTGGACAGTGGACAGAAAGGTCCGCCTACCTAACTCTGGGGTCGGTATGCTAAAAGGAACATCAATCAGTTAAGCGACAAACTTTTACTTAATCCACTATGCTATACACGTTGGAGTTCGTTTATATGTTATGCCCCATGATTTTTATCAGCGATCGTTGGGAAGATTACTGACTGTTCTCTCCTCAGAGTTGATTTCAATGTATTGTGAGTGTTAAACTCTCAAGGCCCTCTTTTCTCATAATGTATCTCACAAATTTCAGCTGTCTCTTTTTAATTGTAAGCATCACTTTCCTTGTAGTTAATATTTTTCTTTAAAAAGGTCTTTTTAGGAATTGTTGGAAGAACTATTCTCGCTGTCATCCTCTTCTATGAAATGATTGTCTGTGATATTGGGGAGAAAAAAATTGGAGATTCACTGTCACATTGGAGATAAAACCTTTCTACACTAATCTATTTTTCAATACACTGTACACCTGCTTGATGACAGAAGGGAAGAAATTTGGCTGACAGTAAAAAATGAAATTAATTAGACAAAAGCATTACACACGTTGTTTCAAAGTCTGTATCACATTACGGCACTGTACTGTTGAGCATATCAAAGCACAATTTCCTGAAACCTAATATTTCCACTTGTCTCTACAGGTAGTTACAGGTGTTCAATTGTGAGCGACGCCGGTTACACGACACTCATCCAAACGATAATTCAATTATTGCTAAACGCAACCAAGCATAGCGTTGTCAATGGTTGCCAAAGCTTCAGTTATTCACGTCTTCAGATAATCCTCAGACGAAGAAGTCACATGACGTGAGGTCTGGAGACCTAGGTGGCCATTGCAGGAACACGCGATCAGTCTGACCGGAAAGTTCGACTAGTCTCTCAGGCAGAGTGGTGTTCCGATACTGTCTAACTTAAATTTAATTAATTAAATTAAAATTAAATTTGAAATTGAATTAAGAAGACTTGGCGCTTTTAGCTTTTAAATGGAACCAATTCAATCATGCTTGCAGTTTATGATATAAGAGTTCTTAGAATGCAACATAGACTTTTGAAACACCGTGTATATATGGTAAAAATAAAAACTAAAGCTTAAAATATAAAATAAGTTGAGAGCTCGATGCCAAAATCGACAGACCTTAAATATAATCTAATAATAGTAATTCAATAACAGCAATATCCGCTTCTGCGAGTTTTATGTGATAACAAACGTCTAGTAGAAATAATAATAATAATAATAATTATTATTATTATGATTTTATATCTTTTGATTTCTGATGTGTACTCATTTCTTTCCGGGTCCCGGCCAGAGACCTCACATCAGAAATGGCATCATGGCATTTTCACTGAGCAATTTAAACGCACACACACACACACATGCACATATTTTATATAGACAAAGCCCTTCGTAAGGTGTGGGTTCTACTTGTGAGAACAATTTTTTTGTATTTCTTTAAGGCATGGGATAACAAGAATCCCTTCAATAAGGCTATTGAAATCTTTACCGACAAATCCGAAGGCTCCAACTACAACAGGGATTGTTGATGTTCCCATGTGCCATATTTATTATTATTATTAATCTTATTACTTCCCCTTGATGGTTTTTATCACACGTATTTTGCTATTACTGAATTAATAATGATAATAATCACACACACACACACACACACACACACACACACATACATACATACATATATATATATATATATATATATATATGCTAATTTTTTTAATTAAACAGTATTAATTACATTTACTGGTCTGAATGTTCGAGAAATTTCGTAGAAAATATGCATCCTGCAATAGTAATTCGTGCTTTGCTAAACCGGAAGTCATCTGTGGCTGAACGGACATTGCAAATCAAGCTAACTGCCGGTTCCATAAAGGACACGGGTTCGATTCCGACAATATATATATATATATATATATATATATATATATATATATACACACTTTGGGGCAAATAAAAGAATGCTCAATGTAAATAACGGAGTTATTAAATATATAATATTAATAAATATACCTAATACCCGACGCCTACAGAACAACTCGGAGTTTCATGTACTATCTGATGATTCAATTGTCAGCGTAGGGTATTATATATATATATATATATATATATATATATATATATATATATATATATATATATATATATTGACGCTTTGACTTTTCTTTAGCTAAGTAGAACGTCAGATCGATTGACCCTTTGCGTATAGGAATATAGATTCGATTCCTGTCAGAGAATGAATATTTTCTACGAAATTTCTTGAACATTCAGGCCGATAAATGTAATTAATACTCTCTAATTAAAAAGAGAGCATTTACTTAAATTGTGTCTATAAAAATAACGTGTCAACAGAAAATATATCAAATAATTGTTGGACTTAACCTATTTCATGATAAATATATATATATATATATATATATATATATATATATATTGTGATATTTGGCGTCTTTATGGGGGCAGTGTGCTTAATTTCGAAATTAAAACGTTTGTAGGTAATGTGGACGCATGAATCAACACAGCATGAACGGAACAACACTTGAGATGTGAAACTAACAATCACCATCAAGTGTTGATTCCTGTGTCCACACTGTCTATATGTATAAACGCTCTTTCTCGGATACTGAGCACTCTTGCCTTATATATACATATGTATTTATATACCCACTAAAGCATATCTATCTATCTATCTATCTATCTATCTATCTATCTATCTATCTATCTATCTATCTATCTATCTATATATGGACATGTTAACTCGTGATATAGTAAGGCTAAATCCAAGTTTTATAATTCCCAAACAAACGTTCCGGGGTACCATCAAGTACGAATATGATATCCAATAGGAATTTTTGTGCTGCATGATGTTTTTACTTAAGCCAGTTGAGTCACCAGTTGAGTAAACATCCAGGTAAGTAGGTTGCTTTCGGAAGACTTCCCCATGCTCATTGTCAAATTGCTTCAAGGTCAATTATTGATCTTATGAGCCATTTAGGAAGTCTTGAACGACAGGAAAATCAACACACACACACACACATATATATATATGTATGTATGTGTGTGTGTGTGTGTTATAAACGCTATAATTAGTGTCAAGACGTGTTTAAACGGGTACCCTTTAATGTCTCACTATTAATAGCTTTGGACATCTCGCCGTTTGGGTAATGGTTATTTATCGAGTTTGGTTGACTTCGATCTTCACCGGATGTTCTATGCGTCCGTATCCGTGTCAAGATTAAAGCAAGCGTAGTAAATAACACTTCATTAGTAGACTTGTTTACCTTGTAATAATTAACTTAATTAAGAGTACTTCTGGTTGAACAATTAAGAAACGGTTTTTAATATATTGTTCAGTCAATGATCATAGTAATTAATTCTCCATTGTTTTATTTTGTTTTACTGTTTACATTTACAGTACCTCCACACATAACGACAAAGTGCCGTTCCAACGACTTGGTCGCTAAACAAAATATTCGATAAGTGAAAAATTATATCTGATGTGATTTCAGATATAACCCACGTGTAATGGGTTTGTGTCAACAAGCTTTAGATAGCTTTGGTGCTACTTTATTTCGAAATTTTTATACAGTACAATACTGTATTGAACTGTAAAGATAATAAATTCGAAGATCAGATGCGTCCTGTCTAAGACGATAAACTACATCCAACAGCAAAGCCTCTGATCAGGAGGTTATGAGGAGCGTGGAACCGCCTCTTAATTTCTAGTGTTCCCAGGTCCGCTCTGACGCGTGGTGGCAGCACCTGATAGGGTCCCAGCTATGGGCAAACACTATGAAAGTGTAAGAATAGGTTTTAATACCAGAAACACTTTGTAAAAAAATTATTTCCAGCAATAAATTTTTGAAAAAAAAAAAAAAAACTATTACCAGCAATAAATTTATGAAAAAATATTACCAACAATGTTTTTAAAAATTAAATATTACTAGCAATACATATTATAAAAAAATATTACCAGCTATGCATTGTTGAGGAAAAATTATTACCAGCAATACTTTTTTGAAAAAAAAAGTATTACCAGCAATACATTTTTAAAGGAAAAATATTACCAGAAATAGATTTTTGACAAAACAAAATATTACCAGCAATAAAAATTTTGAAGGTATTAAATAACCCATTGAGACTGATATGTCGCAAAATAAAACAATCTAAACCAAACTGATTTCTTACAAAGAATACGTATCCTATTCATACGAAACTATCCTAAAAATCTTGTCGGCATTAAATAACCCATTGAGGTTGATATGCCGTAAAAGAAATCAATCCAAACCAAACTGATTTCTTACAAAGAATACGTATCCTATTCGTACGAAATTATCCTAAAAATCTTGTCGGCATTAAATAACCCATTGAGGCTGATATGCCGTAAAAGAAATCAATCCAAACCAAACTGATTTCTTACAAAGAATACGTATCCTATTCATACGAAACTATCCTAAAACCTTGTCGGCATTAAATAACCCATTGAGGTTGATATGCCGTAAAAAATCAATCAAACCAAACTGATTTCTTACAAAGAATACGTATCCTATTCGCACGAAATTATCCTAAAAATCTTGTCGGCATTAAATAACACATTGAGGCTGATATGTCGCAAAATAAAACATTCCAAACCAAACTGATTTCTTACAAAGAATACGTATCCTATTCATACGAAACTATCCTAAAAATCTTGTCGGCATTAAATAACCCATTGAGGTTGATATGCCGTAAAAGAAATCAATGCAAACCAAACTGATTTCTTACAAAGAATACGTATCCTATTCGTACGAAATTATCCTAAAAATCTTGTCGGCATTAAATAACCCATTGAGGCTGATATGTCGCAAAATAAAACATTCCAAACCAAACTGATTTCTTACAAAGAATACGTATCCTATTCATACGAAACTATCCTAAAAATCATGTCGGCATTAAATAACCCATTGAGTTTGATATGCCGTAAAAAATCAATCAAACCAAACTGATTTCTTACAAAGAATACGTATCCTATTCATACGAAACTATCCTAAAAATCTTGTCGGCATTAAATAACCCATTGAGGTTGATATGCCGTAAAAAGAAATCAATCAAACCAAACTGATTTCTTACAAAGAATACGTATCCTATTCATACGAAACTATCCTAAAAATCTTGTCGGCATTAAATAACTCATTGAGGTTGATATGCCGTAAAAAGAAATCAATCAAACCAAACTGATTTCTTACAAAAGAATACGCATCCTATTCATACGAAACTATCCTAAAAATCTTGTCGGCATTAAATAACCCATTGAGGTTGATATGCCGTAAAAGAAATCAATCAAACCAAACTGATTTCTTACAAAGAATACGTATCCTATTCATACGAAACTATCCTAAAAATCTTGTCGGCATTAAATAACCCATTGAGGTTGATATGCCGTAAAAAATCAATCAAACCAAACTGATTTCTTACAAAGAATACGTATCCTATTCATACGAAACTATCCTAAAAATCTTGTCGGCATTAAATAACCCATTGAGGTTGATATGCCGTAAAAGAAATCAATCCAAACCAAACTGATTTCTTACAAAGAATACGTATCCTATTCATACGAAACTATCCTAAAAATCTTGTCGGCATTAAATAACCCATTGAGGTTGATATGCCGTAAAAGAAATCAATCCAAACCAAACTGATTTCTTACAAAGAATACGTATCCTATTCATACGAAACTATCCTAAAAATCTTGTCGGCATTAAATAACCCATTGAGTTTGATATGCCGTAAAAGAAAATCAATCAAACCAAACTGATTTCTTACAAAGAATACGTATCCTATTCATACGAAACTATCCTAAAAATCTTGTCGGCATTAAATAACCCATTGAGGTTGATATGCCGTAAAAGAAATCAATCAAACCAAACTGATTTCTTACAAAGAATACGTATCCTATTCATACGAAACTATCCTAAAAAATCTTGTCGGCATTAAATAACCCATTGAGGTTGATATGCTGTAAAAAGAAATCAATCAAACCAAACTGATTTCTTACAAAGAATACGTATCCTATTCATACGAAACTATCCTAAAAATCTTGTCGGCATTAAATAACCCATTGAGTTTGATATGATGTAAAAAATCAATCAAACCAAACTGATTTCTTACAAAGAATACGTATCCTATTCATACGAAACTATCCTAAAATCTTGTCGGCATTAAATAACCCATTGAGTTTGATATGATGTAAAATAAAACATTCCAAACCAAAATGATTTCTTACAAAGAATACGTATCCTATTCATACGAAACTATCCTAAAATCTTGTCGGCATTAAATAACCCATTGAGGTTGATATGTCGTAAAAGAAAAACATTCCCCAAACCAAAATGATTTCTTACAAAGAATACGTATCCTATTCATACGAAACTATCCTAAAAATCTTGTCGGCATTAAATAACCCATTGAGGTTGATATGCCGTAAAAAAATCAATCAAACCAAACTGATTTCTTACAAAGAATACGTATCCTATTCATACGAAACTATCCTAAAAATCTTGTCGGCATTAAATAACCCATTGAGGTTGATATGCCGTAAAAGAAATCAATCAAACCAAACTGATTTCTTTACAAAGAATACGTATCCTATTCATACGAAACTATCCTAAAAATCTTGTCGGCATTAAATAACCCATTGAGGTTGATATGCCGTAAAAAAATCAATCAAACCAAACTGATTTCTTACAAAGAATACGTATCCTATTCATACGAAACTATCCTAAAAATCTTGTCGGCATTAAATAACCCATTGAGGTTGATATGCCGTAAAAGAAATCAATCAAACCAAACTGATTTCTTACAAAGAATACGTGTATCCTATTCGTACGAAATTATCCTAAAAATCTTGTCGGCATTAAATTACCCATTGAGGCTGATATGTCGCAAAATAAAACATTCAAACCAAACTGATTTCTTACAAAGAATACGTATCCTATTCATACGAAACTATCCTAAAAATCTTGTCGGCATTAAATAACCCATTGAGGTTGATATGCCGTAAAAAGAAATCAATCAAACCAAACTGATTTCTTACAAAGAATACGTATCCTATTCATACGAAACTATCCTAAAAAATCTTGTCGGCATTAAATAACCCATTGAGGTTGATATGCCGTAAAAGAAATCAATCAAACCAAACTGATTTCTTACAAAGAATACGTATCCTATTCATACGAAACTATCCTAAAAATCTTGTCGGCATTAAATAACCCATTGAGGCTGATATGCCGTAAAAGAAATCAATCCAAACCAAACTGATTTCTTACAAAGAATACGTATCCTATTCATACGAAACTATCCTAAAAATCTTGTCGGCATTAAATAACCCATTGAGGTTGATATGCCGTAAAAGAAATCAATCCAAACCAAACTGATTTCTTACAAAGAATACGTATCCTATTCGTACGAAATTATCCTAAAAATCTTGTCGGCATTAAATAACCCATTGAGGCTGATATGTCGCAAAATAAAACATTCCAAACCAAACTGATTTCTTACAAAGAATACGTATCCTATTCATACGAAACTATCCTAAAAATCTTGTCGGCATTAAATAACCCATTGAGGTGTTGATATGCCGTAAAACAATCCAAACCAAACCAATCGAAAATCAGATCAAAATTTTTACATTGCTTTAGTTTGCGTACTGCAGATATTTTACAAGTAAGTTTTTAAATTATTTTTCAGTTTGTTCATTCATTTAATTTCTATTCAAGTCAACACTATCATATATTCACAGGAACAAGGTTTTGGTAAAACGTACAAAAATTTCGGGTTGGGGCTTTTTTTGCTGGTTTGTTAAAATTGGTCGTAAGACCGACGCGTCACTAAGTATATAAGTCGTTAAGAGGATGAAATTATTTCGGCATTTAAAGATTTTAAATTAAAACTTTTCTCTAAAACATTTCGTTATCCGAAATAATCTAAATTTACAATTTAATTTAACTTCTAAAAAAAGAAAAAAATAAGTTCTGATCTCTCGCCCTACGTGTGCACAGGACACGCACGTCAACAGAGCCTTGTTCCTCATTCGGAATGAACGCTCGTATCTTATTTTACATGGGGGAAAATTTTGAATGCGATGACCGGAGAAAAAAAAAAAAACAATGACTTTAATTTTCAAAGGCCACGTAGGTTTAGCGAAATTTTTCAATGCGTCTGAAATGTTCTACTTTGTGGCAAAAATGTTTGTAGCTAGAGTTCCACATCTGAGAATTCAGATTAGCTCGTTCTTTAATTACACCACTTCAGATATTTCACTATATCACTTCCACAATGTCGAATCACCCACATTTCCCCGGTAATCCAAATGGGAAAAGTGAGCTCCGTTCAGACACCTTTTTTTTTTTCAAAGGACTAACTACCACTTTGAGGAAAAGACTCCCGCGAAGGTGCTTCCCTGAACACTTCCAACTTGACCTCGTTAAGTCAAGAGTGAATCGTCATCTTCCCTCCTTGTTCCCATTATTTTCAGTATTATCATTGGGATTGTAATCCTCTACCTTAACTTGGCTGAAAATTCATTATTAAAAATATCTATTGCAAACGAGCTTCTACCTCGACATCTAAACAGGCAGGTAGTAATAAAAAAAGCTTACTTTTTTGTAAGTCTGGGAACACCTAAATGCATATTTCCAAAGAAATTAATGATTGCATCATTTTGGATAGCTGCATTTTTTGTAAAACAGGAGTGATGTCTCAGAAAGTAGGAATGCCTCTGTTTGCTTTAGGAACGACAGGCTTCGATGCTTGTATATAACTGACCATTTTTTTAGAAATTTAATTCTGGTGAATTTGCTTTTATCTCTCATTTCGTTCTCTCATTGCACTAAATGTTGTTTAATAGTCGTTATTGCTAAATTATTTCCGTAAGGAGCCCCGGCAAAATACACCAGACAAAATGTTGCTTCTCTTGCTGTAATCGCTACAACATTCTTAGCAAAGGTTTTCATATTTTATACAAATGCTCTTATTACGTTACATTAAATACAAAAAGCACTGTTTTATGTAATTAATTTTTTTCAAAAATTGTTTTTATTCAATCTATATAGTTTATCATTCGTTGTTTCTTTTTGTTTTCCTTTGTTTCGTTTTGTTGCTCCCTGTTTCGTTTTGTTGCTCCTTGTTTCGTTTTGTAACTCATTGTTTCGTGTTATACTTTCAGTAACGCATTTATAAATTTCTGAGCACGACATATGTTTTTTCTTTTGCTTTCCAGTGCATTTCTGTAGTAAAATTATCTACAATTTTTTCTGTAGTAAAATTATCTACAGTGTATTTCTGTACTAAAATTATCCATAGTGCACTCCTCTAGTAAAATTATATGAGTGCAATTCTATAGTAAAACAATTTTTCAACTAGCAATTGTCATACATTGAAAAAGAACAATGGGAAATGGCAGAATAAATCAGGAACTGTCTTCGAGAATCGAAAAGTAAGCAATTTTGAAATACAGATGAATCAATCGATAAAGACGAACAAATGAAATCCACATGCCGTAGACAAGGAAAAAGAAAATCGATCATGTTATATGACTATTTTTTAAATTGTTTTTTTTTAAGAGAATAGAAGTAGAAACTGGAATACCAAAACATTGCTTGAGAGCTGTGGAATTAATTAATTATAAAGATGTCGGTCAGTATTTAGATTTATGTCAGGATTCAGACGATTCCAACCATTCTGCCGTTGTGAATAGAGAGAATACAAACAAGTATTAAGGAGACTTGCGGATCTCATGCGATATCGAACGATTATTTCTGATGAAAAGACCCAAAATAATTTCTAAAGGATATTTTCACAAACGAAAAGTTCTCGATTTGGCAATGCATACCTAAAAAGCGAAACATAATCACTGATGCAGCCTCAAAGAAAAATGTGTTCGGATAGATTGTATCAAGTAAACAAAACGCAAAGAAACAGTAAAAAAAAAAAAAAAGGCGAAACATCCTAAGTGAATGCAGCCTTTTGACACAAAGATCATAAAAACCAGACATGACAGAGTAGGAGCGGTGATACAATGGGAACTATGCAAACGTCGTGAGATCAACGATCAACGCCAAATGTTAATAGTATACATCAGGTTTCCCCGAGAAAATACGAAGAAAAATAATACAGGACTTTGAGGTCCAAACCAACGACTATCTTAAAAATTAAGAAATAAATTTGCTTATTGTGACCAAGGGAAAAATAACTTATCGTGAATGGGGACTTACCAGGAAGCCATAAAATGAATATAAGAGAAAAGTAAAAAAAAAAAAAAAAAAGAAAGAAAAATGCCAAGACCTTGCTTGAGAAATGAGTGGATCGAACAAAATCAGTGTCAGGCTTAAGACGATTATATTGGAGATTTGATGAAGGGCTGGAATTGTCCGGACTATGACTATGGAGGCTGGCAAGAATCCAGAGAAAGGTATTGGAGATTTAAGAAGACTTTATCAAATAGTAGTAGTAGTAGTAACAATAATAATAATAATGATAATGATAATAATATGAACTTTTCTATCAACATAAATCGAAAAATACAGGGAAATCGCACAGACATTATTATCAAAGATAGAAATGAAAAGAAGTTTGCCCAATGATTGACATGAACCTAAACCTAACCCTAACCCAACCCTAACCCTAGCCCCTAACCCATGAGCATACCTAATGAAAAAAAAAATCTCCGTGAGAGCTTTTTCAAAAACTAAGCGAATACAAAGTGGTGGAAATAGAAAAAAAATGTGGCACTTAAAAACTAAAGTTGTTCCTGTTGTGGTTGGAGCTTTGGGTCTGATAAAGAAAGGAACTCAATAACATATCAATAAATGCACCATATCTCCAGGAAATCCGCAAAATAGTTCTTCCAAGCGCAGACCATATGCTGCATGAGCTTTATTTCTTTAAGTTTGGTTTTGTTAATAGCTGACTTTTGTTTAATTAAGTGCAAACAATAAGAAGATCACATCCTTCGCTTATCTTAGGTCATTTGCTTATAACTCGGCACATATAAATGCAGGTCAAAAATCTTTTTAAAAAAAATCATAATAATAATGACAACAAGACGAAAAAGAAAAAGAGAATAGAAAAAAGATGAGAAAATAAGAAAAAAAGAAGAGAAGAAATGTGAAAAATAATCAACAAAAATTAAAAAAAAAAAAAGACGATAAAAAAAACAATAATAATAATAATAAGTTAATAGAGGAAAAGAAGAAAAAGCGAAAAACGGAAATAAATAAAAAAAGGGACATTTTTTTTTCATTTCTTTCTTTTTCTAGAAAATGGTGCTGGCTAAGACAAGATAAAAGACTTGGCAATAATAACGTGTAAACTCCTTTTTTATGGTTACAGAGGCCGTTGACTTTCAAAGCAAAGATTATGATGGCGTCATTTTTTAAATTATAAAAAATGAATCAATTAATTTTTGCTGCATTTTTAACTGTCAATGTAGATAATTCAATATTCAGAAAAAAAAAAAATCCAGGCACAGGTGACATCCATTTGAGAGACAAACCCAATTCATTTCATATGCAACGTTTAAAAAAATAATATAAAAAAAACACAATGAAATAAAACCAAATTAAAAATAAAATAAATATGACGTCATCAGGTGACGCCATGGTAAAATTCATTGGACTAAGTAACTAACAAAGTCGGTATATTATTTATCTTTATTTTTTTTATAATTTTTTTCTTTCATTTTTTTTTTTCGTTTAAGTTTGGAGGGTGGGAAGGGTGCTGTTCGTAGCTGATGAAGACTTGACAACTGAAACCATATTTAACCAACCACACAAAATCCGTGAGGAGTATATTTTTCTGTTTATAAAGAAAAAAAAAACGAACAATTTTTTTTAACAAGACATGCATAATGTGCTGCACTTTAAATAAGTAATCGAGTGTTCTTTATACATCAGGGAAAATGCATGGTCAGTAATTTACTTTACTTTCATAATCACACTACAGTGTTTAGTATATATTAGTGTTCTCATTTGTTTGTTTGCTTTTACTTTTTTGTTGCATTAGTCTTTCCAAGGTTTGACTTATTACGAATCCCTACAAGTGTAATGAACAATTCATATGCATTATATATATATATATATATATATATATATATATATATATATATATATATATATATATATATATAAGTGAACATATTGGAACGAATGTTTATATATAATGGTAGATATTTTCATTTTTTTATTTATAAAGGGTTAGTAATTTCAGTGATTTTGTTTGAGTATTAAATTTTTTTTTTTTTTCGAACTGTGTATTTTCGATTAGGTAGGTGTTGCACTTCAAAGTTTCTGGTGTTATTATTATTATTATTATTATTATTATTATTATTATTATTATTATTATTATTTCAGAAGTTCAATCTGTTTTATTCTTTGTAAAACAGAAAGTGATTTTATTCTCAGAGGTCATACGAAAATATATAAAAGTATATGTCTAAAAAATAGGTTTAGATTTTAAGGCGTTTTTTTTTCTGTTTTAAGAATTTTTTTTCTTTCTTTTTGTTGTTGTTTGTTTGAATAGGTCTTTTAGGAGATAACAGAAAAAATTTTTAACTTAAAACCGATTCTTCTAAAATAAATGATAGTCACCTCCAAGAGCACCGATACTGGATATTGACTTCCGTCTTTCTCATTCTTGCCATTGGAATAAAGAATTACATTTGTTGTTAGTTCCAATTGAATCTCTACGGTGTGGCCTGCAAGACAATACGGTCATGAACAGTGCTCGCTCGTGTGTTTATTCAAATGCATAAATATTTACAATTCCCTCCCAGATCAAACACAACTAAGGATCCAAATGAAGGAAACAACTGTTAGGGTCTGAGAGTTCTCTCCCCTTATAATGCCATTGTTTGTATATTGGTCATTTTATTTTGTGTCGTGGAGGACCAGAATGAAAGTAATTATGTTTTTATATCTATTTTTTATTGTTTGCTGATGGTGTGAATTTACAACAAAAAAATGTATGTACGTGTGTCTATATATGTGTGCGTGCCCGTCTAATCCTTTAAGTGGACTTAGAAAAAAAAATTATATGTATGCATGTGTACATGTGTATGTATGTATGTATGTATGTGTGCCCGTCTAAGCATTTAAGTGGGTTTAGAAAAAAAGGATGTGTATGTATGTATGTATGTATGTATGTATGTATGTGTATGTGAATGTATGCATGTGTGTGTGCGTGTGTTCGTGAGGCCATGTCATCATTTAAGTGAAAATAAAAAGTATGTGTATGTATGTATGTATGTGTACGTGTGTATATATGTGTGTGTGTCCGTCTTAGCATTTAAGTGGATTTATAAAAAAAAGGTATGTGTGTGTATGTATGTGTGTGTCTGAATGTATGCATGTGTGTGTTTGTGTGTGTGTGGCCGTCTAATCATTTAAGTGGATTTAGAAAAAAAATTAACAATATGTGTATGTGTGTGTGTGTGTGTGTGTGTGTGTGTGTGTGTGTGTGTGTGTGTGTGTGTGTACCCTTCTAATCATTTAAACTGTTCGGTCGCCGAGTCTTCGGACAGTTCCGAACTACTCGATCTGTTCAAGTCATTTGGTACTGTCGTCTTGAAAGGACACCCTAAGGAGCTGCCATTTTCAGTTCGTTCCAGTTTCGTTACGTGAACGAAACAGCACGGCTGTGAGATGTCCGTTTTCTTCGGCGGTCGGAATTTTTTCATTTTCGGTTTCTGTTCCTTCTTTTTATTTTTCTTCGATCGACTGAGGTTAAGGATATCGTCGTTGGGATCGGACGTCAATTGACGTAGAACTTCCAGAAACTGCGTGGCCGCCTCAGTGTCGTCGAAACTGAGTCCGGCCAATTTGGTGTGGTCAATCGAGATGTGTAGTGTGTGGAAGCTCGAACTGGGAGCACTGTACTTGGTCAGGTGGTCAATCACGTCACGCCACATAACAAAGCCAGTGCCCTTCTCGGCAAGGATGAAGTGCAACCGGCGTTTGCGGTGATGTTCTCCCGTGTCCAGTACCAAAAGTGGGATGCCCATCATGGCGTATTCCCACTGATCACATTCGGACGACTGTCGCACGGAACCGAAATAAAGGTTCGCTTGGCACTGACACACAAACACCTCTGTCTTGTGGCTTTTGTAAAACATCTCCACCTGAAGCAGGTCGTGTTCCGACAGCGCTTCCGACGCGCAGGTACTTGATGTACTGGCAGTTGACGGTGGCACATCCGAAATATCTGAGGAAGCGTCCGACATGGGTGGTTTCTTAAGATTGTTCTTTGAGTTGTTTTCGCACTGAGAGAGCATTCTGCCTAACGAATCATACTTTTCTGTGATACGACGGATTCCGTCTTTGACCGGATCGACCGGCGGTTTTAAATGTGGGTTCCCTTTCAAGATTTTGTCTGTAGAGCAGTAGACTGGTGGCTCGTTGGCTACGGCGTTGAGTTTCTGTTGTTGTTTCACGGCGGCGGCTGCGGCAAGGAGGCGGCTTTCCTGGGGTCGGTCTGGCGATTCTTCTTTAATCATATACAGGTGAGCACTGTCCATTTTGGGGCAGGCGCTCAGCGGGTCGAGTTAGGCGGCAGTCCACTTGCAAGCAAATGGCAGCATGGTCGCTGTTTGATGAAATGACTATTCTGCAAGTTTCATTCGTTGCAGACAGATGAGATTTAAGAATAGTTTCGAACTTCTTCGGAAAGGGCTGCTCTCTTTTCAAAAATGCAAGTGATCTGCAAAATACAAAAATAAAAGGTTAACATATATATATATATATATATATAAAGAAATATAGTTTTAAGGTGTGCTATATTTATGGGATAAAGTGATCAATATCAGAGATAGAGCGTATGTAAATATAAATATAAAAGTGAACATTGAAGTCAACACTCAGAGGCGACCATCTGTTTAATGCTGGACGATTGCGTCCAGCATGAAACAGCCTGTCGCCTCTGAGTGTTGACTTCAATATTATATATATATATATATATATATATATATATATATATATATATATATATATATATATATATAAGACAAATAGTGAGTAAGTTAATGACAAATGGGGAAAAAGTGACTGTTTAAGAACTTTTTCAGAATAACAACGGTTTTATTGATGAAATCAGTCATTATAATGTAGGGAAGGGAGAAGAAATAAAATAAACACCAGTTACAGTTTACATCGAAACGTTAAAGATACAAAGACGCTCAGCTTTCAATTTAAAAGACGACATCAGGTAAATTTTAACTAAGTTGATCTCATTTCGTTTTTGAGTTTCGTTTTTACGTTTAACTTTATTATTTTCAGTTATTCTCCATTGTATCAGTAGTAGTTTCGTAAAGAAAAAAAAGGAAATGTGTTGCAACGCCGTGGACCACAGAGAATTCCGAAATTAGTGCACTTTTATTTCGCCTTACTCAATTGCGTATTCTTTTAATCAAAACTGCGTTAACTCGAAATTCTTGCCGAACCCATTACGAAGAACAGCTAATGAATTGAATATATTGTTTTAAACTGAGTATTGTTTTGAACTGAGTGTATTATCGAACTGAGTATTGTTGTGAACCGAATGTATTATTGAACTGAGTATTTTTGAGCTGAATATTGTTTTGAACAGTGTGTATCATTGAAAGTTCAAAACAAAACTCAGTTCAATAATACACTAAGTGTCTCATTGAACTGGGTATTATCGAACTGAGTACTGTTTTGAACTGAGTCTTTTATTAAGCTGAGTATTATTGAGCTGAGTATTGTTTTGAACTGAGTGTATTGTTTTGAAAACTATTTTTATGTTGATATAAACTTTTATTTAAATTTTTACGGAAAGTATGATACAGAAATTCGAAGGCGTATTGGGATAGCAAAAGATGCCTTCCAAAAGCTGAGCAAAATATTAAGAAACAGAAAAATATCATTAGAAATAAAGAAAAGAGTATAACTGGAGTATTATGCAATATCAGACTTCCTATATTGCAGTAACTTCTGGACAACCCCCCACCTCGCAGATGAAGAAAAAACGTGAATCAACAGAAATTTGATTCTAGAGAAGGAGGCTAAGAACACCATTGATCGAACAAGTGAGAAACGACGAAATTCTAGAGAGAGTAGTAACAAAAAGTACACTTAACACAAGGAATAAACATTCGAAATTTCTGGGATATATAATGGGGAAAGAAGGCTTGGAAAATTTAATACTCACATGACCGAATGAAGGTAAGAGTGACAGAGGAAAGCAACGAACGACCTACCAGGAGAGCTTGAGCGAATGTATTGTTGTGCAGGGTTTGGGAACGATGGCAAAAAGATAACAGTTATTAAGAGATAAAAAAGAGAGGTGGGCCATGACCGCCAATGTCTTGGAAAGACACGACACATAGAAGATATTTCAAGTACATATTTCTTGAGATATCTTTTGCAATAAATTCATATTTCATGCTCATTGCTGTTATTGCCTTTCTGTTGATCTTACTGATTTTGAAGTAGTTGTAACCATATGTGTATATCGGCATATATATATATATATATATATATATATATATATATATATATATATATATATATATATATATATATATATATATATATATATATATATATATATGTGTGTGTGTGCAATATCGACTTTTATCTATTGTCTTCTTATTCTTTTATTATCCTCTCTTTGTAAAATAATTTTTTCTCATATTCTCTAACGCTCAGTAATCTCTTGCGCCCTAGTGGCTTTATTGCCTTGCTTGGGGTGAAATTATTAAAAAAGGTTATCTCTATATATGAGGATGTATGTTTCCGTGTGTATACATTTGCAAGTATATATATATATATATATGGGGTGGGGGTAGAAGGAAATTTTGAAGACATACACATTTGTTTAACGCATTTATTGCCAATGAAGAGATAAGTCAAGCCCACTACGAATTGTCTGGAAGATCAGCTTACTAACCGCACAAAGAAGCACCCAACACATTTACAAATGCGTATTATTTCTGTCTGAATTTTGAGATGAGAACTTATCATTAATTACATTAATTACACCCAGAATAATATCCTCATCTTTATTATTATTATCATTGTTCTGCCGTTTTATTCTGCGGCCTTCTTCATGTATCTCTCGAGCGGATAAGCTTCGGAAAATTTCGAACTGCACCCTTTATTTGGTCTGATTATTAAATACTATATTAAAGTATCAATCTGAATATTAAATATATTTAATCTAGGAGGATATCTCGTTTTCTCGCACTGCCCAGCAATTTGTAGTCCGAATCCAGTAACTGTGAGTCTGTTCTACCCGGTTCAGGGATTGAACCCACTATTAACATGACATCAAATTCACAAACCAACGCTTTAGCCTATCAGGCTATTGTCCCGTTGCTTATTCAGTTTAGATTAGTCTGGATTAGGACACAAGTTTTTGGAACAGAAATGGCACTGAGGGTGACTGTCCTGTAGTTTCAGTCAGTCATGTGCCATGCGTGATACACGCTTAGGCGATCATGTATCTTTCGATGCATGAGAGAAGAGTCAGATTTTTCCCCGCGGTAAGTTTCCATTTCTTTACTGTTTAATATATGATATATCTGTAACACTTGTTTTGTTAAACCATTTACTTGGTTACAATATCTTGGCGACGAAGATGAGATACGAACTCACTCATCCTCTTCTTCTCCCTTCAGCTATGGTTAAATAGCAGGACATACTGGGTTCTATAGCCTTGGATGGCTACTTTTCTACGAGAAGGACAACTCTGAATTTAAACCCGGAGTGGAGCCCCTAAGGCGGATGGACGGCACTTTGTGCTACCTTCCGGCAACTCCAGCAGCCGCACTGGTACCAAACTGTATTGGTTTATCCTCTCCTTTGGACTCTGCTAGCAAGGCCGAGAGGGGGAACTAGATGTCTGGGCAGCCCTAGTTCTCCATAGTTCACCGCGCTATTCCATCGTCTCTCAAGACGGACGGATACCGACGACGATTTACTATGTTTAACTTTGTTTGGCATGAGGCCGATAGCAGGGAAATAAGATTGTCTTCCGCTAATCTTTCAAATACGAAAAAGTCAACAAGGCTTTGAAAATCTTCTTTCAAAATGCTGTTTTTTTACGCGGACTCGAACACTGGCTTATGGAATGAAATAATCTCGTTTTTAACTTTATATCAGTCAGTTATGTGCCATACGTGATACACGCTTAGGCGATTATGTATCTTTCGATACATGACTGACGAGGCAGATTTTGTTTCCCGCAGTATGTTGCCATTTCTTTCTGCAGTAGACCAGTTGCCAACCAAGGCTATAGAATCTGGTCTGTCCTGCTATTTACCCATAGCTGGTTTGAGAAGAAGAGGATTCATACCTTTCCCAAAAGTATGTAAGTGAAATTAATGGATTTGACTTTAATTCGAAATCAATCGAATCCATTACATTCACTTACGTGCTAAAACCGTTAGGAAAGGTGTGAATCCTCTTCTTCTGCCCTCAAGCTATGGGTAAATAGTAGGACAGACCGGGTTCTATAGCCTTGGATGGCAACTGGTCTACCGCAGAAAGAAATGGAAACCTATTGCGGGAAAAAATTGCCTGTCCTGTAGTGAGTCATTCTCAATATTATGAGGTTGCATTTAAATGGGTAGAATTGTAGGTCGGTTAGAAAGAAACGAGTTATGGAGACATCGAGTTGACGCTAGAATATCAAAAGGCAATCATAAGATTGATATGGGGAGAAAAAGAAATGGGAAGGGACACGTGCAAGGGTGGGGGTCCAGGGAACAATTAATCAGTTTCTTTTGAAAAGAAACTCAGCACACCCCTGATGGATAAAACAGGGTTCACCCACTGGTGATTGGCGGGGCAAAAAGAAATTCACAGTTAGGAAAAGAAGCAAAAACTATTTTGTTTGATTTGCCATCAAACGAATGGTTACAGATGCGTCTAATGATAAAATAACACCCGTCACAAAAGGATTGGCTCGTTCACAGCACACCCAACGCACCTAAGAATGCCAAACACCTAGAGAGAATGCTAAACATGCGATGAAATTCAACCCGAAGGCGAATTATTCAATCTCAAACCAGTTGGGAATTTTTTAACTGAGGCTGTTGCCTGTCAACGAATATACAATACGGATAACTGCCTGTACGAAGTCATTATTACAAAAATCGTCGCGTAGTCGAAATTGGATTTATTATGTTTCTTCCACCTGAAGGCTTTGTGATGGTCTAAGTCACGGTTGGTCAACTTTTTTCCATTGCAGGCGTTAATTTTTTCTTATCAGAAATTAGGAGTTCCAGACTGAGTTGATCTAAATAGCAAGACTATAAATCAATGACGATCACAGTAAAAGTTAGCCCGTGCCATAATTGCCAATACGTTCAGTACCGGAAGTTTGCTCATTGATTTACTTCCGCAACGAGCCATTTAGTTATCAAAATGGTAATCAAATGTCTCTACCATTAGATGTAAGAAAAAAAGGAAAGAGAAAAGAAAAGATAAAGAGATGTAGAATATAAGAAAGAAAAGAAAAGAATGGAAGGAAGGAAGAAAGAAAAGGCAGCGGGTAAAGAAATTGATTGATTGATTAGCGTTTTTGTTATACTGGAACACACCTATTCTATAGTTAATAGACTCTCCCACCTATAATAAGTAGTAGTAGCAGTCGCGGAGTGAGTCGCTCAGCGAGTCGCTCAGTGAGTGGATGTCGGACACTAAGAGTATCAACGACCACCACTAGATTTCTCTGCGTCATTACCTATTATATCAAGTCCCTAACGTTTTGTACGTCGAACCTATTTTAGGACCGACTTAGTGAAATACAAGCCTCCACTGTGAAACTACTCTACAACAGTTTTACAGCTTATCAACCGATTGCAGGTTATTTAAAGCCATAAAATACTTTTAGAGTTTAAGAATTCTTGTTTTAAATAATAATGATTTATTGATACAAGTTTTACTAATTAACCCATAGCTGGAGGAAGAAGAGATGAGTTCATACCTTTCCAAAGGGTATATGCGTCTAAGTGAATATAACGAACCCAAATGGAATTGGAACTCGGCTCTCCGAATAACCATTCTGTGCCGTTATCCATTACATCACCCCCACATTCAAACTTACGGTACCTGATATTTCCAAGTGGTCACCCATCTCGGCACTGAAAAGGATCAACGTTGGTTAACATCGGACATCGCATGGGAACCGTTGATTCAACGAGATATGGCCGTAAGCCTTATGGCATTTGGAACTTCTCGTATGCGTGTGCGCAGTTTTGAAAAAAAAAGTCATTGAATTTAAAATTATGATTTTCTTAAATTTTTCTTACAAAATATAGATTTCATAAACACAAGGGGATACTGATATTAAATGCCCCACTGTTGCATGGTTATACTACAGATGCCTGGCTGTATTGGTCCGTTTGAGGTAAAATAAAAAGTTGCCATTTACTGCAAATAAATGATTATAAAGACGGCGATTTCTCACTGGCGACGCCATTTTGGTTTTGATCGGATGTTCTGTCTGCGGTGCAATCTAAACCAAACGACAATTTGTGTTAACATAAAAATACGTTATTAAAATAATATTATTGTACGTTACAATATGTCTCCGCTGGTTTGAAAATTAGCACAAAGAGCTACTTAGTTTATGAGACAAACAGATATCACGAGTTTTTTTTTGTTTTTTTAAACATATTTATACATTGATAACAGGCAATTTATGTTTCGTTATAATGTACGTTCGAGGCAGCAGCGAAAGTGTTATTAGAAAATGTCTCCTGTGGACAGCCGGCTGAAGTGTCCTATGCGCTATTGCCTTGGCCTCGATAATAAGTTAAATAGTCCTTGGTATTTAGCCCCGCACCAAAATCACGTGATGACTTCCGTCGGCGGGGACACAGCGTCTACCCGACCCTTACTTTCAAATGGCCGACCGACCAATATCAAATGGTAATAATTAGTTGGGAATTCAGCTTTGTAATATGCTTTAGACGAGGTGGAACAAAAAACGCGTCTGTGTGCGCGCGCGCACACACACACATAATATATATATATATATATATATATATATATATATATATATATATATATAATATATATAGTAAAAACAAATAAAATAAATGAACCCAAATAGATAAATACAGAAGCCACTCCCACCAAAGTAACTGTCAGAATGAATTACCCACAATGCACCACTGACCCATATATATAAATAGCCGAGAAAAAATTCAACACTCGCGGCCTGACGATTGCGCCTTGCAGGAAACTGCCTGTGGCCTCTGAATGTTGACTTCAATGTTCACTTATATATATATATATATATATATATATATATATATATATATATATATATATATATGTGTGTGTGTGTGTGTGTGTGTGTGTGTGTGTGTGTGTGTGATAATATAAAATGAAGAACAAGTAGGTAACGTATTTCAATCTAACATGTTTCACCTTTATTAAGGCTTCGTCAGAGATCGAGAACAGACATGAAAAAAGGAAAGTGACAGAGTACTACGATGTTATGATTATTGGCTAGTTCTCATTGGTCAGACATATGTCACGTGTATTAACACAACTGATAATATATAAATATGTGTGAAAAACATTTTGGCCGGTAAAGTGTGCGATAGTGTAAGAGTGTGTGAGTAAAGAAACACTTGTGTGTCTAGGTGTATGTTGGACGGTATCGTTAATTCATGTAAGTGTATAAGTATGTGTGTGAGAAATGTCTACAGATGTGACCCTTGTATTGTCGGTGAAATGTAGTGATATGTTGCAATAATTTTGTATATGGTTGGATTTTTAGATTCTTGTGTATGTGTGGGGGAAAGTCTGTGGTCGTCAACTCTGTGTGGGTTGGTGAAACGAAGTAGGATATTACGATAATGTAGTTTTTATTGGATGTGTCATTGAAGTTATTTCTCATGCGAATATTTTGAAGTGGCGTAATGGAAAGCGGCTCGAATTGAGGAATCGGACAGCCGAGTTCGAATTCCAGTCGAATCCATTATATTCACTTACGTGCTAATACCCTCGGGAAAAATATGAATTCTCTTCTTCTCCCCTCCCTCTCTAGGTATGGGCAAATAAAAGGATTCTACGGGTTCTATAGCCTTGGATGGCAAATGGTCTACAGCAGAAAGAAATGGTGACCTACTGCGGGAAAAAATCTGCCTCGTCAGTCATGTATCGATTTTATTTGCCTCGTCAGTCATGTATCGATTTTATTTGTCCATACCCTCTAGAGGTATGGGCAAATAAAAAGATTCAACGGGTTCTATAACCTTGGATGGAAAAAATGGTCTACAGCAGAAAGAAATGGTAACATGCTGCGGGGAAAAAATCTGCCTCGTCAGTCATGTATCGAAAGAAACATGATCGCCTAAGCGTGTATCACGCATGGCATATAACTAATTGATATTTTAATTATTTATGTATTAGATAGATATAAATTAGATTCGTGAATATTGCATCTGTAGAAAGATGTTTTATGTTTATAATTAGTCGTAATGCTATAAATATATTATCAAAATATTTTAACCAATGTAACAGGCACCCATCACGGGCATAAAAATAGTGAAGCTGATTTGGTAGTTTTAGGAAGAGAGGAGAGAGAAAGAATAGCAGAGAGGGAGTAGGAGAGAGGAGAAAGAGAAAGGAGTGAGAGCGAAAGAGGAAGAGGAAAATAAAAAAAAAGAAGAGAAGAACAAAAAGAATAATCGACAGAAAAGACGAAAAAAGAGAAAATGAAGGAGCAAAAAGTGAAAGAGAGAAAAAAAGGAAGGAAGAATCGAAGAAAGAAGAGAGAAAAAGAATAGAGGAAAAGAAGAAAAAGAAAGAAAGGAGCGACAGAAAAGAGGAAAACGTGATAAAGAAGAAAGAGAGAAAAAGAAGGACTAAAGCAGTAACGGACGAAGAAATAGAAAAAAAGAGAGAGAGAAAATAAGAAAATAATGAAGAAGAGAGAGAGAGAAAGAGAGAGAGAGAGAGAGAAAGAGAGAAAGAGAGAGAGAGAGAGAAGATTTAGAAGAAAAAAAATAATAATGTTGGAAAGCAACGAATGAAAAAGAAACAAATGGAGCCTACAAAAGATCTCAGTAAGACCCACTTCTCAAAATCTGAACAAACCAGATGTTTGGTCATTTCAGCAAATTTTAATTGGGTCGGGCGGAAAACTTTTCAGTATACTTTCGTCACATTTTCTTTTCTTGACGACTAGCTTAGTGGAATGTAACACGATTATAAAGTCTATATATTATCGCCCTCTCTAGAATAAATGCACAAAGAATTGTCTCGTTTTCGCAGCACTTGAGGTTCAGATTGGAGAAAGAATGGTTTGATTGTAGTCATATATGCATGTATCAAATGACTCATTTCAATACATATCTTTCGCGCTGAGACAAAAAAACTTTATTTCGCATTCAGTTTTTATTCCTTCCTTTTGATTCAACAACATAAACAGCAGGCTCATCTCGATAGAGTCCAACTTAACAATGAAAATTAGATTTCAGAAAATCTAGAAATGAAGAAGTCACTATGTCCTAGCATGAGTCACACAAGAATAACAAACTCATTCATACAAAAGGCGTATAGCAGTCATGGGTAAACTGCGGCCCGCGCGTCGCATGCTAAATGCATAGCAGTCATGGGCAAATTTGGGCCCGCGGTTCGCATGCGATGTGTATAGCAGTTATGGGCAAATTAGAGCCCGCGAGTCGTATACTAGAGTGTATAGCAGTCATAGACAAATTTGGGCCCGCGGTTCGCATGCGATGCGTATAGCAGTTATGGGCAAATTAGAGCCCGCGAGTCGTATGCTAGAGTGTATAGCAGTCATGGAGAAATTTGGGCCCGCGGTTCGCATGCGATGTGTATAGCAGTTATGGGCAAATTAGAGCCCGCGAGTCGTATGCTAGAGTGTATAGCAGTCATGGAGAAATTTGGGCCCGCGGTTCCGTCCATGGTCGCATTATGGGCAAATTAGAACCGCGAGTCGTATGCTAGCAGTTATGGGCAAATTAGAGCCCGCGAGTCGTATGCTAGAGTGTATAGCAGTCATCGGCAAATTGGAGCCCGCGATTCGCATGCTAAGTGTATAGCAGTCATGCGCAAATTGGAGCCTGCGGGTCGCATGAGGTCTGTTTGTCTTTCTGAATGACACACCTAATTTCATAAGGAAGTTTTTTTTGTTTTAATTTTGTCTTTTTCGTTTCGTTTTCACTTGTTCACTCACCGTTTCTCACACATAACCACATAAATAAACAATAATTAATTACAATTGAATTTTGTAAACATTCCTTAATGGTAGCGTTTTCCTCATTTTAAACCACTGACGATTTTCAACTGCTTACGACCATATCACGTTGAAACACCAGTTCTCTCTCGATCATTAAAGTTAAGTACCATTGACTCTGGTCAATACTCGGATGGTTTACCACTGGAGAATATTATACTGAACGGATGACCTCACTGTGTGGAGGGGCTTTCTGGACTGACCTACCTGGATTTGGGCGTGTGAGGATTTTCACTAAAGAGGATCATATTTTATTTTAGGAACAAAAAGCGTTCTTTTTTTCTCTGGAGAAGTAATAAATTTTTTATTTTGAAATTTATTTTTTTTATTTTCAAATGAATGAAAAAAAATCGCACGCAAATGCGTATGTTAGTCACACTGTCATCAGTAATAATATTATACAAATTCTTATAATTTTTTAATTATAGAAATAAATCCTTTCTCCAAAGAAAAAAAAACAAAACTTTGTCCCCACTTCTAAGGCAAATTTTTGCGCATATGGTCTTCTGTAGTGAAAATGGCTGAAGCATCTTTAACAAAGAATCACTTTGAATTTTTTTTTGTCTTGCAGTCCGACTCATGATGAACCATATTCCATGCGGCCATTAGTCGGCAAAGGTGACCCATGTCTGGTGCATTGTATGTCAAACACTCAATACTCTGAAGCACTTGATCGCGCAACCTATTGGCATAAGATAATCCCAAATAAATACTTCGTTCACTTGGAACGTCAGAGAAACGGGTTCGAATTCTAGTCGGGTTCGATACATTCACTTATACGCAAGTAACTCTGGAAAGGTATGTATGCATGTTCCCAAAGATATGGGTTAAATAGTAGAGCTTATATATGGGAAAATTATTTTTATTCTAAAAAACATGTTAAAAAATAAAATTATTTTTACAATTCAATGTTTCGCTTTAAACAAACAGCATGGGGTTGATAAGCCGTAAAAGAACGAATCAAATCATTCATGAAAGTACAACTGAAACCAGTCAGCCGAACAGTTCTTGCTTGTGAACAATCACTTTGCCTCGTTGCTATTATTTAGAAAACACAACTTCAGGTTCAGACACAGACAGAAAAATGAAATAAAGAGATGACCTGCGGCCGAATGAAGACAAAAGATTATGCTACAATGGATACGCCTCCTATCTACCTTGAGTTTACAAACATAATCTGATTAGACACTGAATAAATATCCCCGTGGGACCTTTAGGACACTATCGGTGTCGTTTAATTCGTTAGGCTTAGAAAGGTAACACAATGAGTTTATGCATAGTTTTCAACTCAATCCTAACCCGGCTAAATTTAACACACACACATATATATATATATATATTAAGAAATGGACAAAGTCCGACAATTTATTTATTAAAGACATTTTTTTTTTATGTTTAACGTTCTTTTTATAGATACAAGTATTTAAGTAAATGCTCTGTTTATAATAAACAGTATTAAATAACATTTACCGAATGTCCAAACTTTTCATAAAATATTCGTTCTTTGACAGGATTCATATCCTATACGGAACCGTCATTTACGTTGACGCCTTACCGATCGGCCACAAAGAAGCGTTCGGTAGACAAGGTCGAATTTACTGCTTATTGTCTACCGAACAATTTGCTTATTCTTTTGCGGCCGATCGGTAAGGCACGTCAGCGTAAATGACGGTTCCGTATAGGATGCAGGTTCGAATCCTGTCAAAGGACGAATATTTTCTATGAAAATTTCTCGACATTCAGGCCGGTAAATGTTATTTAATAATTGTTATTATAAACAGAGCATTTACTTAAATACTTGTATCTATAAAAAGAACGTTAAACATAAAAAAAAAATGTCTTTAATAAATATATATATATATATATATATATATATATATATGTTGTCCGCCCCCAAAAATGTATACACACTTCAGGAAAGTAAAATCTTGTATAGGCATCGTAATACCAAATTTGTTTAAACATTCAGAGATTAATTCAAGAACCTGTGGACTCTACATTCACAAGAGATGCTCGAAATGGTGGCCTTTATCTTCAAGACTCTTAATGGTACTTCGAACTACTGCTTAGACAACATTGGCTAAACTGCCTAGGTGGATTGGTGCATGCATTTTGAATTTCTTGTCTAAAGGCTCCCAAAGTAGTTAGTTTACTGCAGTACACAGCGTCCTTTAGGGTCCCCCATAGGTAAAAGTCCAGAGGGTTTCCCCAAGATTTTTGGCGTGTTTATATATATATATATATATATATATATATATATATATATATATATATATATATATTTCAGTTGGACACATGCAAAAAGAATAAATATACCACTGCTCAGGTTCAGAGTTGACGTGCGGGCATATATACACTTATAGCTGTAGAAATATAGGCACCGTCAGGTCTTCTATGCTGCAGACACGACTACGCTTGAATGAATACCTACCGAGACAAGTAGAGGGAGCTATAAGGTGCTCACGCATACAACCACACCCGATGACGATGATGATGATGATGATGATGATATAGTCTTAGGTGTCTAAGAGAAGGTGGAAGTTCTCCGACCTCACGGAGCTTGGTAAGTCCACCTCGTTTAGTAATTTCGGGCCAGTTTTGACCATTTCAATGACCTTCCGACTCTCATTTATACGACCCCTGTTTATTGCCTATTTAGAAAAATTCCGAAACCTCGGCAATTATTAAAACACCCCACGCCTTATATTAGGCAACGATTTGTAACAATATATATATATATATATATATATATATATATATATATATATATATATATATATATATATCAGCAGGAAATAAATAAAGAATCTCATAATCAACACAAAATGTAAATAACGGGAGACAAGAGTTCATTCTTTTTAATTGAATCTTGTGTTTTATTAACTTTTTGCAAGGTTTCACCGGGAAGTGACTCATTTATATCCTATTATTTATAATACCCAATTACACTTTCCTAAATAGATAAATATTGGGATCGGGATTAACCTCATAATGCTCAAATGAGCTGTTGTATATATATATATATATATATATATATATATATATATATATATATATATATATATATAAATCCAGTAGATCTCTATTTACAAGACAGAGCAAGAATATAATATAAAAGGCTCAAAAACTAATATTCCATGAAATAGCCATGGAGTATTAATGTTTGAGCCTTTCATATATATATATATATATATATATATACGAAAGGCTCATATATATATATACAAATGGGAGAAAGAACAGATGGAATAAAAATCCACTATTCGTAGCATTTGCTTTTTTAAAAAAGTGTTCAATACAAAGTAGAGCAATATATTATTATTATATTTTTATTATAAGAGATTATAATAAAAACGTCTTGAAATCGCTACACAAAAGCTTTCATGTTTCAATACAATGATTGTACTTCTTCAGGCGATGGTAAGTTACTTACTTATTCAACATTCAGTTCCTTTTTCTCTTATACGAAGTTTGTTATTGGGGCAGGCCATCGAGTAGAAATAATTGAGGGTTAGAAAGTTGTTATATGTAGCTATTGTATAGTGTTGTTTTTTTAACTTTCAACGCATTATTTATTATTGATTGCTTAGAGTATTGTATATTTATTCATTATTTGCTGTGAATTATTATTATTATTAATATTATTATTTTGCTTCTGCATTCTAATTTATTTGCTTATTTACTATTTTAGTCTTTTTTGGAGAGTTGGTTTTCTTATTTATTTCGTTTAAAGAATTGATTTTATCTAAATATGTTACTTTATCTGCGCCGTATATAGCAGGAGTTAACAACCTTTTGTTAACTATGGGCCAACTTAAGGTTTTAAATTCATCCAGTATCCCAACAGCAGACGTTGTTTATACAAGTCAAGGTCAATATACCTGTTCTACAATATGTTTTATATAGTAATATATAGTATATATATACTTTAGTATATATTAAAATTGAAACAGCTAACTATCTTCTTCGCGTTGCAATAATTATTGCTTCGGACTTTGTGATGTAATTTGCAGCTGTGAGCCAGTGGAAATTGCTAGGCGTGCCATATGTGGCACGCGTGCCATAGGTTGCCGGTCGTATACAGGTTGTACCTGACTTTACTGCCTAACGTTTCAGCATTTTATCAGGTGTATGGGTAACCTAGAAGGAATTTCGATCTGAACCCTTTTGTGGACACGAAGATTGTTTTCGTTCCGCGATTCATGTCTAGGGATATCTCGTTTAGAGACGCATGCGAGTTGCTTCTTTCATCACATCATTATTGGAGAGTCGCCATCTTCTGATTGCCTCCTTCGTCTCTTCTGGCTATCCTGCTTTGGAAGACGCTATCTATCCATTCATTCTATCAGTTGAGACTTTCACAGCTACGACTCGACATACTACGCCACGAAGTCGAATCTCTTTCATTTTCTCTCTATTCCAATTTTTTTTTCAAGACCAGACTCCCACAGGAATGTTCCTTCCCATGCTATAGCCTCTTCACATCACTAGTTTACCGTTATCTATCTTCCATACCTTCATAATCTTCACTTCCTAATTATTACTCTTATAATCATATCACAGACTTTACTCAATAACCGTCTAACTTGGGTGGGTCTTGAGCCTTGTATGAAGTGAATGTTAATAAGTAAAGGTAAAATAATAACAAAAAGCTTAATGGTAGTAAGAATTTGAAGAGAATTAAAATGCGAAGTACCTAGAACTTATCGACACTATTTAGAAAAAAAATGTCATGGAAGCCAGATCATGCATTAGCGAAAAGAAGAGAAGGCCTAATCTATGTTTAATCAAAATCATCAGTGTTCTTTGTATTGGTTTCCTTTTTTATAAAGTATTTTTTTCTGCATATTCGAATGCTGTTTGGAAGAAAAATATACGCGCTAAGTGACGACAGACTGACGGCAGAGAACTTTGTCGGCTTTGAGCGCCGAGGTGTCTCCTTAGAAAGATTGAACCCAACGAAATAATAATAATAATAATAATAATAATAATAATAATAATGAAGAAACAAAGATAAATAATGGTGATTGGTTGCGTTGCCACATAATTTTTTACCATTCGAGATTTCTTCAAGATCAGTATAAATCGAGGGAAAAAAACCCAAACAACGGGAAAAAGGGGGAATCAGCATTTCTAAGCATTGACTTGTCATTAGGCTGTTATTTATATATAACATAAACTAGCATAATACCCGTGATATCGACAGATCGGTGTATCACTGCCTGACCCCTACGTATTACCTGTGGTCTATGAAAAGTGTTACACACGCGTACGGGGGCTATATATATATATATATATATATATATATATATATATATATATATTTACTATAAACTAACACGAAATATGGATTTCGAAGAAACGTTTAAAAAATGAAGGATTCCTGCATTTTTCAAATGTAATTTTGTAGTTACCTTTAGCCAGAAGGATATTCGCTTGCTGATGTTTCTTTTTCAGAGTAAAAATTGTACTCACAATTAGAGCTCACACATAACCAAGTGCTTTATCTAAGTAATATGCGTGTGATTTTTTTTTAATGATCAGTGGAAAATGTCATGAAGCCAATTCTGAACTTAGATCTCTAGTTGGTACCCGGAAGAAAGTGTGTATGCAATAAAAATCCAAGGAAATGATAACAACAACAACAACAACAACAACAACAATAATAATACTAATAACAACGGAATTAACCGAATACTGCTGGTAGTTTCATTAAAATTTTAGCTCTTTTTATCTAATCCACCTTTTCTGGTAAATTAATGTTTACTAATTAGTAATTAGTGAGCTGGTAGATTTTAAATTTTAGGTATCACACTCTTTAAAATGGATGAAATTCTGTAAGGAAATAAATAGTTTCAGCATCCTAACTTACTAGGAGTTCTTTAAACCAAAGTTATAAAACTTACTATTTTTTAAAAGCAGAGATTAACCCCAACTTTTGTCAAATATATATATATATATATATATATATATATATATATATATATATATATATATATATAAATAGAGTTTAAATAGAGTTTACCTTTTTTTCACGCCGTCTTTGAACAAGGCAACATAGTTTTGGGCTTTAATTCGAGAAGAACTGATACCAAATCATAGATTAAAAACATTTATTCTTATTTGAGGAAAGGTCTTATTTGCGCCACATGTAATTAAAGAAAGGAAGAAAGTTAACATTAAACAAAAGAAAAAAAATATAATCTATTAGTAAAATCCATATTAATTCCATTGTTTTGTTAAGACAAGGCATGGTATCCGTGTGACCATAGAAATAGATGATTACATTATTGAGTAGAGTATGCAGAATGCGTGGCTGATAAATATGTAAAGTTACATTATAATATAAATTATACAACAGTTGCTTCAATATATATATATATATATATATGATAATAATATCGTTTTAAGTTATGCTATATTTATGGGTAAAAGTGCTCAATATCAGGGACAGAGCCTACATAAATATAAAACTGGACATTGACGTCAACAGCGACCAATGACAGTCCGTTTCATTTTTGAAATCAATCTTCAGGCAATCTTCAGGCCTGAATAGTGCGTTCAAACATGAAACAGACTTATTCCGTTCCATGGTGACCTCAGTGTCCACTTTTATATTTATATACGCTGTATGTATCCCTGGTATATACATATTTATATATATATATATATATATATATATATATATATATATATATATATATGTGTGTGTGTGTGTGTGTGTGTGTGTGTGTGTGTGTGTGTGTGTGTGTATTGTCGTTGGCGTCACTCCTGTCGTCCGAGTTTGGTTCATCGTTTCCACGATGCTTCAACCCGACATGGTTCAGAAACGAATGAAAGCGTCTTGAGCATTGGTCGCATGGTAGGACGGTTGATAGTTTGGGCTGGAACGGTAGATACTTATGTTGCCTTCTTTCTTAATTCCTCTACTGAAAAATGATACAACCAAAATGAATTGCTTTTCGGCGGCTTCTGTTTCCCCGATGTTAGAGCTGATTTCGCCTTGAAGAAGGAAAGACGACAGCTGGTCTTTGAATCTGTGTTTAGGGGCCCCGCGATGCTGTTTGCCTTCAACAAGCTCGCTGTAAAAGATGGTCCGTGGGAGTCTTTGAAGAGGCTATTCAGGTGACAATTCTTGAACACCTTGAACGATGCTTGAGAATGGCAGTTTCAATATTCGGCATCTCTGAGTGCTTGAGGATTTCGTTGTTGCTGCATCGGTCCTGTTTAGTATCTGTCGGAGCTTAGCTTGTTAGAATCGTTCAAGGTTTTTCAATATCTCACAAGCATAGAGCAAAATGAAGATGACAACAGCGCGGAGCACCATAAGAGTCCATAGAGAATATGGCACTCGAATGTATGTATATGTATATATGATTATGGTATATTCAAGTAGTAAGTATGATTAAATAGGACTGACAAGGTCTGGCTGCTGGATTTTTTATTGTATTTTTCCAATTTGAGAATAAGGTGTTGTGTACTGGGAATCAAAGTTGTGGATAAACTGCCCGAAGAATTATTTTGTTGTTGTTTGGTTCAAGTACTCTTGACCGTCTCAGTGATCTTGAATACCCAATGTGGTGTCTGTGCGGTAGGCAGCATTCTTTAGACTACATCCTGGTATTCTTTGGAAAGCTGAAAATTTGAAATAGTCACGATGACGTCATATCTTTTTAATCAAACTAAAGAGTACATTTATTCAATAAAATCGCCATTAGCTTCAACCACGGCCTCCTGACGACTTCGGAATTTCTTGCAACTCTTCTGGACGGTCTACTTGTTTAAGTTGGCGAATGCTGACATAACCCTTGCCTTCAGTTTTGCTGATCTCTCATTCAACTTCGCCCCACTCATAATAATCGGGGGCGGGGTGCAGTCTGAAGAGTCATGTGGCCAGATCTAAGGGATGATGTGGTTGCAGAAATTGTCTGACAGCCATGACTTGATTCTCTTGCTTGTATGGCATGGTGCAGAGTCCTGTAGCCAGACATAGGATCTTCCAGCAGCCACACTCTTGACCCAGGGCAGAACTAACTCCTCGAGGCACTTTATGTAGGCCTCCGTTTTGAGTCTGGGGCCCTCACCAACAAATTCGGGAGTTCTTTTCTCATCAGAACGATCAGAGTGAGTTTTTCGAACTGCCTTACCTCCTTCGTAATCACCATTAGACTCCTCCACCTCTTTCCGAATCCTCTGCACTGTCCTCAGATTGACACCCAAATACTCTGAAATGTTAATATTAGAGCTTCTAGTGCGAATGCCAAGCAGTACAAAATGCCGTTTCCAAATTTTGGGCGGAGTGAATTACGTCAGTGTACTTTTTCTCACAAACGGTACCCAATTGACCTTTCTATACTGTGCAATCGACAAAATCAAAAACAAAGAACGCGCATGCGCAAAATTAAAAATATAAAATGGCGAAAATTTACCTAGCACACCCTATATGTGTGTGTGTGTGTGTGTGTGTGTGTGTGTGTGTATGTAACATAAAAAATGCCAGCAATATTTAAGTAATTTTGCAATTGCGTTGATTATATTTTCTACACGAATACTCTAGGAGTTTTTTCTATATAATTTACTATAATGTCACAGTTAGAAAAAAAATCTGCTTTTTTAAGTCGGTAAAAGAAAGCTAATACAAAAAAGAAAAAAAAAAGAAATAAGACCCAAGATTATTTTACCAAAATTGGACTGCATATATTACAATTATTTTTTAGCCAGAGAATACTATATGTTGATTTTTTGTCAGTCTTCATATTGTAAAACGAAGAGAGGACAAACGGAAAAATTTTAAAAATCAAAGAAAGAATGAAAAATAAATAAATAAAAATAAATAAATAAAAATAAATAAATAATTGAAAAAAAGAAAGAAAGATAAATAAATAAATAAAGAGTAATATGTAAAAAGAAGAGAAAAAGGGAGACAAAAAAGAAACGACGAGATTGCAAGCAGAAAACAAATTAAAAAATACAAAGAAATAAAGAAAAAGAAAGAAAGAAAAAAGAAGAAAATATAAAAGAAAGAAAGAGTATAAATATGCACAAGGAAGAGAGGAAAGGAAAGATGAAAAAAGATAGGAACAGAGATTAACGCAAAAAAATATATAAAACACAAAGAAAGAAACAACGAAAAATAGATAAATAAAGATAAATAAATGAATGAAAAAAGAAAGAAAAGAGAAACAAAAAATAAAGAAAAAAAGAAGTCAAAGGCGTTGTAATGAGAAAAGAATTATTGGAAGCGGAACTGCAGACAAAATTGGAGCTGCTTCGTTAAAAAGAGATTCTTTGTCGTCTTTGGTTTCACTTGGCATGGCTTCATTAATAAAAGCAACCGAGCGATTATCATGGCTGTGTCGTGTGATGGGAATGAAAGCGACACTTTACTGACGAACTCGTCACAGTATCTACTCAAATTGACAACAACAGAACGAGCCGTCTTTCGCTAGTGCACATACTACGAGTCTCTCCACTATAATCAGTCTCATTTTACCTTCGCAGCAACAAAAACAATTTCGACACAAATGATACTTGTTTTCTCACCTCTAATGTTACCGAGAAAGCTATTGTTGCAGATTTTATTTCTGTTGATTTATTTGAAATCTTACGACTGCTTCGACAAAGAAAATTAAATGAATTTAAGTCATTCACTTCATTAGATTATTATTATTATCATTATTATTATTATTATTATTATTTTGACTTCTGGTTCATAATAATTTCTTTCCGGGTTCCAACCAGAGACATAAGGCCAGAAATGGCATCATGACATTTTTCACTGAGCATTTTTGAGGGAAAAAGTACTAAGATCACACATATTTTACAGAGATAAAGCCCTTCGTTAGGGGTGGACTGTAATTGTGAGTATAATTTTTTTTTTTATTTCTTTAATGCTTGAACTGCCAGGAATCCCTTCAATGAGTCTATCGGAACCTTTTCCTATTCAGTCCAAGGCCTCAATTATTATTATTATTATTATTATTAACTTTTTTCCTTATAACAATTTGCTGGTTGGTTGCTTTTGTTTAGAAGCATATCAATCTCTATGGTAGTGAGTTCGATCCTCACTTTCCTCCTTGTTACGCTTGGAAAATCACCGTATCAACATCTATAGGTTATTTAATGCCGAAATCTAAATATTTCGAACGCAATATTATTTTATTTTGGAGGTGACATAATGATAGTTTTGGTGATACAACATTTACTATTTAATCCATAGCGCGGGGAGAAAAGTTGGTTTCCGCCCTTTTTCAAGAGTATTTGCGCGAATATATGAATATAACGAATCCACCCGGAATTGGAACTCAGTTCTCAGATAAACAATTCCGTGCCATTATAATTTAAGACACCCACACATCCAAGTTTACTGCACCTGACATTCTCGAACGGTAACCCATCTAGGTACTGACCAGGCTAGATGTTGCTTAACTTAGGTGATCGTACAGAAACTGGTGTTTCAATCCTTATAAGAAAATGACTAAGATTGCCATTACTTGACAAATTTTATTATCAATCAAAAAACAACAAGTGTTGTCAGTAGTCGAGCTGGAAGAGAAAATAAAAGGGTGCAAGAGTTGTAAAGTATGGGGAGTTGTGGAGAACCCATTGTTCGCCCCGTGAAGACTTACGGCGCATAAAATGGTTTCGATTTTTCTTATAACTTTAACGCTTCTCTTTCTCTTATTTTTAAATTGTTTCTTTTCAGTTTTCCTAGATTGCCATGCGGTAGTCATCCTTTTCCATGGCAGTGAATGTTGGACAAATTCCCTAAGGATGAGGCAACAACTTGAAGCAGCAGAAGGATACTGAAAATTCCATGGTGGGAACGATCATGCATCGAGGAAGTCTCAAAGGAAATAGAAAAAAGAGAGAACACTCTGCTCAGCATTAAAAAAAAAAAAAAAAAAAAAAAAAAAAAAAAAAAAAAAAAAAGGCAGCTGAGACCCTTGGACACCTAATGAGGAAGAAAGGCTTGGAAATCTTAACCCTCACGGGGCATATTCAGGGCATGGGAGATAGGGAAAGCAGCGAGTCAATTACCTGGCAATCTTCTGTGAATGGATGTCGTAATGGAGGTGGAGGCCTTAACAATTGAAGAAAAACCTGCTATGCGCCACATGATATAGAAATATAGGGGGAGCCATGATCGCTTATTGTCTTGAAGAGAGAAACAAATATCTTTTTTCTTTTACTTTTTTCACGTTAGATTTTTTCACTACATTTTTATTATTCTTTCGTTTTTCTCTTTCTTTTTTTTTCCCTTCCCCATTTCATGGAATGTGAGAAGAGAAAAGAACACTTGGATTTGAAAATAGTTGACATTTCTGTGACACATACGAAGGAAACATATTGGTTTTTTATAAGCAAACATGCGTCATTTATATATGAGTCTTTAAGTGTTACTTGGTTCGGCGATAAGGAAATGTTGGTCGTTTATATTTGAATCTATAGGTAAATATTGGTCGCTTATATATGACATTATAGGTAAATATTGGTCACTTATTTATGACATTATAGGTAAATATTGGTCGCTTATATATGACATTATAGGTAAATATTGGTCGCTTATATATGACATTATAAGTAAATATTAGTCGCTTATAAATGACATTATAAGTAAATAATGGTAGCTTTTATATGACATTATAAATAAATATTGATCCCTTATATAAGATATTATAGGTAAATATTGGTAGCTTTTATCTGACATTATAAGCAAATATTGTTCACTTATATATGACATTATAGGTAAATATTGGTCGCTTATATATGACATTATAGGTAAATATTGGTCGCTTATATATGATATAGTTAAAAATTGGTCGCTTATATATGGCATTGTGGGTAAATATTAGTCGCTTATATATAACATTATAAGTAAATATTTGTTGCTTATATATGACATTGTAGATAAATATTGGTCGCTTATATATGACGTTACAGGTAAATATTGGTCGCTTATATATGACATTATAGATAAATATTGGCGCTTATATATGACATTAGAGTTAAATATTGGTTGCTTACATTTGAATCTCTTTGATTATTGGTAATTTATATTTGAATCTATAGCTAAATATTTGTGGGATATATTTGGTTCTATGGAGAAAAAGTAGTCGTTTTTATTTGGGTCTAAATGCATTTACTTATTTCAGTCATGGGTAAATTTCACTTGGTTCGAGGAAAGTTAAATATTGGTCTTTTAATTCTTTGAATCTCTAAACTTTTACTTGGTAGGTACCACCTTTTGGTTGAGGTGTTCTTATTCCTTGGCAGGAGATGCAATCTGCGTATTAACATCCTCGCCAACAGTGCCACAGGCACGGGTAACAATCTGCAAAACTAGTTTGTAAAGTATTGCCCCAATGAGAGGTGACTGATTGAGCTCACCGGTCTCGAAATACGAAGTAGTGTGATTGTGCAACCAGTTCTACCGAACTTTATTGTCTTTGTTGCTGGGCTCTGTCATATATTATATTCACGTCTTTACAAGGAGGGTGCTAATTGGAACCTCAGGAGGCTAACAGTTTTGCCGCGCTTTCTAATGCTAACAAGAGAGCCTCGTTTTCAAACATCTGCGCGCAAACGAACCGATTTTGAATGCATTTTTGCTAACGAGAAAGCAAAGCAGGAGAAATGTGGAACCGAGAGATCATTTTAGAAAAAGAAAATTCCGGTAATCACAAGAGAAATGCGAAAAAGTATATTTAAAGAGAGAGAAGTCGGGGGGAGAGAAAATGGCAGAAGAATTGGTCACATAAATATAATTTAATCTGGTACAAGGCCACCAAATCTGATAACCCAGAGAAAATCGAAATCGGCGAAACTCGCTTTACGACAAGATGCCGTAAAATTTAACACCCGGCTTAGTTCAAAATGATCGAATGCAAAATGTTTATGGCACTTGGTGAGGTTCAAACTCACAGCAGAAATAAGTATGTATGAAATTGTTCTTAGTTTTGCACAAGTCTAAATGTTTTGGATACTGAGTAAGAATTAAACTCACTTCAGCTGTAATGTCACACGACATTATTTAACTAATTACAATTAACCAATTGTTCATTGTGAGGTGTGTGAAAAAAAAATAAACCAGTTGAATAGATATGCAAGTTATTTCCGCTGTTGGCTAATATAAATCGTTATAAGTACGTATTTCTTAAGGGATTTCCGTTTTCTACCCCCACAAATAAATATGATAGATTGTCTGTCCCGTCTGAGCCTGACAGGAGATCCCCGTCTTCCGTTTGTCAATTATCTGTCATATATAAAGCGTAAAAATGAGGAAAGGTGGGTAGACACTGACAAACAGAAAGAGTGAGTGCGTATGTAAAGGAGAGGGCGTGCATATCAAAGGTAAAAGGTAATACAGTGGAAAAGGAAATAGATAGATAGATAGATAGATAGATACTGAAAGACATAGATAGATAGATAGATAGATAGATAGATAGATAGATAGATAGATAGATAGATTTTAACAAAGATAATTATTGTTACTTTATTTGATTGTGTGATGATAATTTATAGCTCGTTCCTTTGGTTACTATTTGGATGTTAGTCGCCGAGTTTATAGTTTGGTTCGTTAGTGTTACTGCTCTGTCTTAGTCTAAAATCTAGAGGTATTGAGCACTTTAGATTTTTTTCTTAATAATGTGTTTGTCTTTTTCTTTTTACTTTTTGTAGTTTCTGTTCTTGCTTTTGTCTGTTGATTTAAAAATATTTTTTTTTGTTATTTCATTTTATTTCCTTCGACAGGCTCAGTATTGGCACGGTGGTTATTTGAGGGTTTACCAATACCTTGGTTTGTTTTGATTTATAGCTTACACACACACACACACACACACACACACATATATATATATATATATATATATATATATATACACACATATATAATTATTTATTTAAAAATATGATTCCAACACGCTACATAAGAGTTCTCATGTTTCAAAACAAGAGCCGAAAACTTCATTTTAATTATTATCGAGCACTATTTTTTGTAATAATAACAAAAATACTAAAGAACTTTGGATTATTTACCAAACGAGTTCTTTATATTTTTCTATTTTCTATACACACACACACACACACACACACACACACACACACACACACATATATATATATATATATATATAATTTTTATAGTCATTGCCATTGTTCACGGTTTTGACTCTGGAAGAAATTGCGCAGAGAGGAATTCTGTGATCGCAGCAAAATGTCAACCATGAGGATTGATTTTCATGTGCAACGATCAAACATTGGGCTACTGATGGCCCTCGGGGAAGGAGATCTCTTGAAAGCGAACAGCGGGTAAGACGGCTTGTGGAAACAATTTTTACTGAAAAATAAACGCATTTTAACTGAGCTCATCATGTTAAGAATTAATGAATCGAATTCGAATTTCAACCGACTCTTTTCATGTTCATTTGACCCGAAAGCTTCTGGAAAAGGCAGGAATCCACTCTTCCCTGTGCTATGTTTCTTCTTCCTGAGAATCTGTTACGTTGCGGAACAGGCTCCCGAGAAGATGCTCTCCCAATCACTAATCTCTTCAAGTCTGAGATCAAAGTTTATCTATTCTACATAACCTTATCACATGCACATTTATCATCTTGGGCGTTGTGTTGGGTGAACAATAGCAATTCATTGTTCACGATGTCATGTCCCAATAAAATAATATTTACTTTAAATAAATCCTATATGAACGATTGATACCTTAGAACCGAGCCTAAAACTTTCTTTTCTCGTTCGTACCGTGTCTCTTCAGGATGTGGGCGATCCTGTAAGCATCTTCAGCTTCCTTAGTATAAGCCTCACTTTATCGGATTAAATTATCCATTGGGAAGACACATCCTTGTCTTATGCCCCTTTCTATATCTGTGCATTTAATTCATTTTCTGTCTGTATGCAGGCAGCTTATTCCCAGTGTAAGTACTGGATTGACATATTTTAGACCAATTCCTGTTATGGGTCTTGTTAAAAATACAATCTATAGAATGTGTGAGCATCTATGAATCCTTAAAGAAAATAAGAACTTCAAGGAAAATTTTAATAACAATCGAAAAGATGGTTGAAATTTCTAAGACACAAAATGAGAAAAGAATGTCTAGAGAATTTATGACGCACGTGGACATAACGGAGGCAAAAGAAGCAAGGAGGAAGCAGCGAGCAACATATTACATGAGTTTGCGTAAAGGGACACCAGAATATGGATAAGTGAGATGGTGAAAGCTCAAAATTACTTAGATAGCAAGAAGAGAAAGGAAACAGTGGAGAGTAATGACCACCATCATTCTGAAAGGCCTTGGTACATAATCGCCACATTGACTGAGGTCTGAAATACAAAAAGCAAGTTTGTATGAATGGACGGCAGAACAAGTATAAAGAGGAATAGTGACGCGTCAACATGAAGTTGTGGCGTGTCATGACCGCAGGTACCCCGAAAGGACTTGGCATATAAAAGAAATTACAAGATTTATTTTCAAGAGGAAGACTGAGGCCTGACGCAAATTGTTAGCAAAACAGGGAGAAAATAGATACGATAACGGGTCAAATGTTGATTACAGCAATTAGAGAAGTTGTGGAGAGCCATGATCGCCCACATTCTGAAATGAGCCTGCAAGCCGAGTTCAAATCCCGACAGAGACAGTCACACTCACTTCGCACGTTTTTTTAGCGCATCAATCTCCTTCCCAGCTATTCGTAAAATGGTAGAGTAGACTGGACTCTTTAGCCTTAGTAGAAAAAGATCAACTTTGTATTAAAAAGAAGGCAACGAATAAATTGATACTTTCCCTTTCCCTTAAAGACATGGTAATTCGCAGATATTAAGAGAAATAGAATCTCAGAAGTGCCATGATCGCACATTATAGTAAGATCTGTTCTTTCGTCCATGACAGTTAACAAGTCAGGCGAAAAGAGAAAGACATATTTATACAATTTTCTAATTGAAATTATTTTAAACCAGATAAACATATTTAAAACTTTAATTTCCACATTGTTAGAATATTGTTGCCTGGCTGGACTGGCCTGTTTTTGGAGGAAAAAAAAGAAGATAAATTGCCATTTCCTGAAAGTAAACGACTCTAAGGACGTGGTAGTGATTTTTCATGAGCGCTGTTAAATTTGGTTTCGATCAGATTCACTGCAGTACAGACTTAGCTAAACGACAAATCAACACAATAAATATACAAGAGAAAACAACATATTGTACGCTATTAAACATTTACTATGGTTTGAAAACAACGTTAAATACTAGTTACTTTATACCACAAACGCGATTGAATGATATTTTCCAGATTTGAAAACGTATATATATGTCGACAGCAGGCAATGTAAGTTTTGTAATGACGTTTAAGTACGCCCATAGCAGCAGAAGTGGTGATTACTTATATACATGGTACCCAGTAAAAAAAGCAGTAAATTCAGAAAGAAATTTATTTAGCGATCATTCATGCACAAACTGAACAACCATCGTAGATGGAAATGTTTGCCTGAATGTTCAACACAAAGCGCGGTAACCAGGAGGCAATAGCTTTGTGGATAGTATCAAGGGGAATTTCATTCCAAGTTCCACTTCAATAAATCAATATCGACGGTTTTGCGAGTGAGTTAAGACTATACTCCAGATAGAGGGCATCACGATGTGGTGTAATAGTTAGAAAGCTTGTCTTGCTAGATCAATTACGACTGAGTAGTGAATTCGATCCTCATTGGGTGCCACATACTTTCGGCCTTGTGCCCCATCTAAGCCGGGCTTAGAAAATCACTATACTCCAGATACAATAATCCATAACGTTCAAATCTGGGGTTTTCGAGAGCCACTGAGATGGACCAATCAGAGCTGGTGTATTTTCTCGAAGAATAAATTTGTCGCCTTTTATTTTTTTTACTGGACACTTTGTAGTTTGCATTTTCTTGCGTAAGTTTCTGGCCGCTAAAACATGTTCGTCAGCCATCGCTTAGTCATTCATTCAAATGAATGCAACTCACTAACTTTCCAGGTCAGGCTAACCTTCTGAGCAAGTCACGTTACGTAGGTGTATTGAAAAGGTTTGATTTGATTACAAAAAATAAAATAAAACAGGTTAATAATCAAATGTGTAGGTTCTTTGAATCCAGACACAGAACAAGTCACTTTTAATTTCTTTTTAACGTTATGGCCGTTCAGTACGGTTTGCGTGATTAACGGAGAATGTCAGTATCTGCCCGCATTGCTCTGTGATACAAGATAGGGTGGCAACAAAATGAGAGACGGTAATCAGAAACAATGATCGTTATTACCTCAAAATTAGCCTGTGAACAAAAAAATAACTAACTAAATAAATAAATAAAAAGAACCTCGTACTAAAAAGCATCTCCATGGGCTGCTAAGTATGGTGTGCGTGAGGATCGTGCATTTATCCATAACTAGCAGGCTTTGCCCGCTCGTTATCTGGTAAGTTTTCTAGGAAAAATTAGTTGTTTCTCTATGGGATTAATGCACACTATTTATGAAATGTTGAAGGGTTTGTAGATGTAGCCGTAGGGTTTATGCTAACAGTTTTTTTTCTCGTACTTCTCGATAGTGGAACTCTCTTCCGACTCCAGGCTTTCCAACCAACTTTAATCTGCAGAAATCTGAACGTAACGTCAATCGCTATCTACTGTCCTTCTGATTGCTCTTTTCTCTTTCTACTCATTACTAATATTTCTGTTACTAATTCCTCCACACCCTGTAGCCCTTTGTGGCTTTGTCGCATTACTGCCATGCTTGGGGTGATACCGGTTAAGAAAAAGAATATATTTTTTGAGATAATAACGGTTTGCTGATACAAGCTTTACTAATTAACCCATAGATGGGGGGAGAAGAGTTGGATTCATATCTTTCGCAGGAATATTTGCGCGTAAGTGAATATAACGAACCCAAAGGGAATTGAAACTCGTTTAACAATTCCGTAAGTGAAGATAACGAAACCGACTGGAATTGAAACTTGGCTCTCGGATTCGCAATTTCTAGTCGTTATCGATTACACCACCCGCCCACCCAAGCTTACAGCACCTGGTATTCCATAAAAGTTTGGTGTTATGCTTTCACGACTTTAATATGGACGTTATACACGGCACCAAACTCATTCAAAATTATTTAAACTGTCAGCTGTATACAACCGCTTTCTGAAATCAATGGTTAAAATGGCTTTGAGGACCTACAGAATAATAAAGAAAGGATTACCAAAAAAAAAAAAAAAAAACCACATCAACTGAAGACTTCCATCATCGACAACAACCAACTTGAAAGAAAAATAGTGACATAAACAAGATGTTGGTGTTCCACACCACTTCAAACAGAAGGTTAGGAAGGAAACTCCCATAAATTCTAGAAAGAGCAATAACAATGAGCTTGAGAAAACTTATTTCCCCCCCAAAATTGTTTTAATAGAAATATTTTTATATGTTTTAAGCGAAATTAGCATTGAATTCTCGCTCAATGAATGCCGAGTATTTCCTTATAAGGAAACAACTAATGTCAGCATTATTATTAGTGATTAGAACAGATACTGCACTTTGATCCTAGCCAAAAGGCCAGAGAGTGACGATATTCAGTCAACCACCCCCCGAGGGCGTCATGTGGCACAAGGCCTTTTTAACGTGGGATCTCCGAGCCCGTGAGCTCGGCCAAAAATATGCCCATTGAACCCGTATAAACGGGTTCAGGGCCAGTTTACCTCCCCGAAAGAGAATCCGCCCTTCGGCGTAGCCTCTTTCGGGTTCCTCCCTGCCCGAAGGCAGAGAGTTCAACCGATCAGCCGGTGCTCGTTCGACTGACTGACCAGAGAGTGACGTAAAGCGTAACACGTTGCTTGGTCAATAAATATCAAATGTTTGCTGATATGGAAACGGTAAAATTAGCATTATTATTCAATGTTCAAGACTTTTATATCATTTTGTATTTGCTTTCCAGACCGCTTCATGTCAGTGCTGGAGAATTTTCACATCTCAAAATTCTGATGGATCAATTTATCTCGTGTTTAATTAAGCAAATGCCCTTTCTGATAAGACAGTAATGACAAGATCTAATCTTCTGGCCTTAGATGAGACATTTAAATTTAAAAATGTAACTGAATTTACTTTTTCTTCTGTTATCTATGACAGCTTTGCATCCGGGATTATACGAATATCTTGTACAATTAAATCGCAGTTATTTGCATAATTCTCAGTCGATCAATTCTTGTCCAGTCATATCTACTTTTGCACCGCAGAAGATTTTTAGGGAACTGATTTTCCTTACTAGTATTTGCTGATGGGTAGTGTTGGGAGTGAAGCATCATGAAGGATTAAGGGTCCCATTTAGAAGTGGACAGTGAAAAATAAAAATAAAAAAAGAGTGAAATGAACAAATTCACAAAGAACCTTTTCCGGAAGATTAGCTTGCATTGTTTAACGGCTAGGTTTAAAGGGTAAAGAAATAACAGTCAGCCATTACATCACAAGGGATCTTGGGGAAAAAAGAGGAATTATAATTTGTTGCCTAGCAACAGAGGATGTTAATCTTTTCACACCCTCTTTCTTTCTATGTGTTTAATTCTAGAATAACATTTACTCTTGTTTGCATATTTGTTTCAGATTACATCGTCTATGTCACCATTAGGAAAGAAAAAAAAATAGTGGTAAAATAGCGGAAGTTGGGTAAATATTTTGCGAGAATAATGATGAGAATAGACAAAAGAGGAGCTGATTTTTTTGTCTTTTTCTTCTTCTTAGCTGCTTATGTTTCTTTATCTTATTTTTTTTTGCATCTGACTTTTTCTGTCTTTCTTTTTACATACATTTTCTTTTGTCAATTCTCTTGGCGTTTTCATAAAATTGCTCTTTTCTTTTACATACACTTTCTTTCACTTTCTTTTCCTTCATGTCTCCATTCTCTCTTTCCCTTGTCTCTTTCTTTCTTTTTTTCTTTCTTTCTTTTTTTTCTTCTGATTTTTCTTCGTTTTTGAAAAAGAAAGAAAGAAAAAAAAAACTCCTTTCAACCTTATCTTCTTACTTTTTCTTCTGTCTCTATAAATTACCATCTCTCACTTCTGTACCAATTTCCCCTTATTTTTCCTTTTCAGTTTCTCTCTGACTTTTCAGTGCTTGTTTTCTACATTTTAATTTCCGTTTATAATTGTATTTTCCTTCGTTTTCTCTATCGCATTCCCTAAAACATTTTCCGCTCTCATTACACAAGCCACGCTAAATTTTAAGCGTTTTCCCCTTATTGTAACACAAATCGTTGACATTAGATCTCTGCACTCTCTCTTTGCATAATTTTTGGGCCTTCTTCACGAGAGAGTTCTACTTGTAAAACAATGGAGCCTTAAGCAAAAATGCCGTCTCAGCAAAACTCACTCTATTAATAACTAGTAACATTGTTTAGGGAGCTTAACAAAAGCGGGTGTTGAGATTTTTGCTTATTAGCTTTTCTTTCACACTAATCGTTTCTTTTTTTTCTGTTTTTTTTTTTTCGTCCTTGTCTTTCGAGAGAATGAGATTGGGAAAAGAAAATATGTGTCCCGTCCATGATTTAAAAAAAAATGCAATGCGATATAAATAAACAGGAAAAGGAGATGGAAAAGAAAGAGTAGAGAACAAAAGAAGAAAAAAAAATTAGAAAGAGAAAAAAAAAGAACTGAAAAAAAATGAAAGAAGGAAAGAAAAAAGAAAGGAAAAGAAAAAATTGAGACGAAAAGAATTGAGGAAAAAAGAATCTGAAATACGATGAGATAAATATGATACATTGATACATGAAATATAATAAAAGAAATATTATGAAAGAAAAGATAAGATCTAAAGAGTTGAAGGGAAAATATAGAGAAAGAGCGAAAAAAAAGCATGTAATAAAATTTATAAGAAAAAAGATGGGCAATGAAAATATGAGGAAAAATTGAAGGGAAACAAGCAGGGTGGTGAAAAGTTGTAAAGTTAGAAAGAAAGTAGAGAAAGAAACAGATAGAGTGAATAGTAAAGGATAGGGGGAAAACATTTGAAAAAGAAAGAAAGAACTGAAAAGTAACAAAGGAAGTATGGAAGTGAAAAGGAAGGAAAGAGCTGAATGTGAAGGAATTGTAAAGGAAGGAAGTGAGAATGAAGGAATGGAAAGGAATGAAATATCTAAAAAGAAAGGAAGGATAGACGTGGCTGAAAATGAAGTTTATTAGCAAGAAAGAAGGATAGAATAGAATAGAATAGAATAGAATAGAATAGAATAGAATAGAATAGAAAAGAAAGAAAGAAAGAAAGAAAGAAAGAAAGAAAGAAAGAAAGGAACTATGAAGAGACGATAAAGAAACTGAAGAGAAAGAAAGGAAGTGGGAGTGACAGCAAAAGAGAAAATCAAGGTGGGGAAAAAAACGTAGTGGCGAATGAAATAAGGAAAAAGTGCCAAAAAAAAAAAAAAAAAAAACAAACGCAGAAGAGAAAGAAAGAAAACATAAATCAGAAAGAAAAAAAGGGCCAAGAAAGGAAGTAAAAAGAATGAATTAAAATTTGAATGAATGAATGACGTTTAAATGTAGTCAACAGACATTCGTGATTTGGAAACGGAGAAATAAAATAAAAAAAACTATAAACAAAATCGATATGTTCGATGGCTTTCTAAAAAAAAAGTTATTGATCCGATAAGCTTAATTTCCTGAAGAAGTCAGTATTGTTGTGTTTACTCATTGATTTTGGAAACTGGGTTGGACCGACAACTTTTCGGTACCCTTTCGTAAGAAAGTAAAACGAAATAAATTACAATATAAACATGGCGTGAAACAAAGGTTAAGACTGGATTATAGGAAAAAAAAATAATCCGTAAAAAATAGGGGTAGTCGTGAATGACAATAATGAGTGAAGAAAAAAAGACCAAAATAAATGGCTGGGTATGCCGTGCATGTCATGTGTAGTTAAAATCATATGCTTATGTACTAAATCAAAGTGCCGTATAAATTATAAGTATAAAGAATAAGCGGGAATTTCTTTTCTTGCTGGAACACAATAATAGTTCCGGGAATTTGATACGAATAAATGTTTCATTTATAAAATAACTGGGGATTTCTTTTGTTGCTGGAACATAATAATCGTTCCGGGAATTTGATAAGAATAACTGTTTCACTTATAAAATAAGCGCGGGAATAAATGTTTCATTTATAAAATAAGCGGGGATTTCTTTTCTTGCTGGAATGCAATAATCGTTCCGGGAATTTGAAAAATAATAAGTGTACCGTACGGAAGAAACAACATTTTAGTGAGGTTGCTTCATTGACGGATTGATTTTCTTTGCAGCTTATTAACCCTTCGTGAGCTGTTAGACTGAAACATATTTTGAAAACTGAAAACATATTTGGGATTGTAATAACACTTCTTTTCTTTTTGTGAGTAAATATTGCATTAACAAATTTTTTTTTTAGAATAATAATGATTTTCCAGATAGAAGTCCTACTATTTAACCCATGGCTGGAGGAGATGATGGAGTCATACCTTTACGGCGAATGTTCTGGATACGCTGAGCCAAGTTTTGTCCGTTGGCATTGCTTTCTTTCTGTGTCTGTCCAAGATTCAAACACCGGTCTTTTTACTTTTCTTTGTAAAATACGAATGAATATAAGGGCATATGAAACAGAAAACAGATGTGTAGTAGAGATAAAAATTAATATCAGAGAGAGAGAAAAAGAGAGAGGGAGAGAGAAAGAGAGAGAGAAAGAGAGAGAGAGAGGGAGAAAGAGAGAGAGAGAGAGAGAGAAAGAGAAAGAGAATGATTTTGACGATGAGTTCCAACAGAAATTGAGTTCGAATTTCTTGATGTTCATATAGCACTAATATCTTTATAAAAGGGATGAACCCACATGTCCCTGTGCTCTTTCCTTCACCAGTTAACGGGATACGTATAACCTTCTTACAAAAATACCATGATAGTTTCCAGTGAAAAAAAAATCGTTTAGTGAGTACTTAAGCAAACCACTACACAATATCTACAATCAGAGGGAACACTAAAGTGCAGTTACTAACATTGTCAACCTTAGCATGGACCAGTAATAGATAATAGTAATTAAGAGTGAGTCATCACCTGTATAATCCGTTAGACAGGCTTTAAATTTTTGATCTAAATAAGCAACTCCAATTTATGTTACCCGGTCACAGCGTCATAACTCCGCGACCCTTAAAATGAAACAGTGAAATCTTAAGCTTCTCGTAATAAAAACGAAATGGATCGAATTTGCGTGTTGACATCCAAGCTGAGAATTACACAAGTTACGCAGTCTTTTTAGGCGCAATTATTTCTTTTTAGCTATAATACTTAAAATTTTCTCTGGCCAATTACAATTGCTTTTATTTTTCCCCATTTGCTTTTCGTGCTAGTGAATCATAAGAAACATTTAGACATTAAGGCGTTTGTCAGTCACAAACGGGGAAAGGTTCAAGAAAATTGAACAAAGCAAGTGTAGTTACCCTTTTTTGAGCAGTACTTTTCGTGAGCAAATTTGCAAATACTCAAAGGGGACGAATTGGCAGCAAACGACAGATTCTAGGAGTTAGGGTACAATTCTTTTTTTTCATGGGAGCTTTTCATATATATCAGTATCTTTATTTCAGTCTACTTTATCTATTTTTTAATCAATTCCCCGAAAGCAAGGCGATAATGCCACTAAGACGTAAGGGGGCTACTGGGAGTGAGAGACAACGAGAGATCTTTAGAAGGAACTGGAAACCTCATCGCAAACATGAAACGAGGGATAAACCACTACTCCTGTTTAAAGACGGAAGAGGAGTCTATCTATCTATCTATCTATCTATCTATCTATCTATCTATCTATGTATCTATCTATCTATCTATCTATCTATCTATCTATCTATCTATCAAATCGTTTTACTGTGGTGTTGAAAAGTCCTAAGCCTGGGGCCGCTTGAAAACAATATGAATATAGGTTGTCAAGAAAAAAATTCAGCAACACGCAAGAATTCGTTTCCAGTTAATCGGTAACTTCAAAAGAACTGCTCCAATCGTCTATCTCTTTTCCACCGAACGAAGCTACCATCACATTTAACGATCTCCTCTCTTATAGTGTATATAAATCTTCTCTCTCTCTCTCTCTCTCTCTCTCTCTCTCTCTCTCTCTGTGTGAATCATTCACTTTTCCCGCATTTATTGATATAACGACTTTAATTTGAACTCAAATATCTAAAAGGAGCATCCATTTCACCCGAAACTTTTCTTATCTACTAAATTTAGATTGTTAGGGGACAAACGGTTTAATCTGAACGTGATCATGAATAAACTTTAACATTCCCGACAAGTCGAATTCATATTTCTTTGGCTTTAGGAAGCCTGTCTGTGTAAAACAGCTGCTCTACCGTTTCAGCTACTGGAATCAACTGCTGCATTAGTTCAAAAGTATGTATATTCCTTACTTTCACCGAATACCCATCGCCGCCATATTTGCTGCTTTCTCTTTACAAACTCTAGTAGTAGTCGTAGTAATATCAATAAGGAATAAGATTAGATTGTGTTTCCTACAGATAACCGAAATGTATCAATGACACTAGCCACGGATTTTCTTAACCATCTTTAATAACGTCAAGAAAACCGTTATACATCAATGAAACTGTTTTAAATTTAAATTTATACTTACTCTCCTTGATGTCAGTTTAAATTAACGTATCACTTTTTTTCCATATATTTAAACTTTAATAATCATATAATAATTGTCTTTCCGTTCGTGCGACCGTTACGCCCTGTCAATATCTCATAAATAATAGACTATTCCGTTTTGATCGCGTGGAAAAACAAAAGATATATCAGAGACACTATTTGGTTTCAGTGAAAAAAGAAAGAGAGAAAAAAGATAGAAGTATTTAACGTCTCCTGCCAATAGCACGTAAATAATGGACTATTCTGTTTTGACTACGTGAGACAACCAAAGGCATACCAAAGACGCTACTTGGTTTTAGTGAGAAAATGAAAGAGAGAAGGGAATATAGAAGTGTTTAACGGCTGTTTCAGTGAAAATGGAAAAAGTTGTCAATTTCAAATCTTTTCATTTGTACCCACTTCTTAAAATAACGACCATTATTCATATTTACGATTGTTAATGCAATATTTTGTTAAAGTTGCTAAGCTGAAATATTTAGCGATGTGATAGGGGAATTTCTACGGATATTTTGTTGTCGAAGAACTCACCATGAGCTTATACAATCATTAACTTAGGAATTAAGATTCATCATGAATTTAAAATAGGAAAACCATGAATTTTTCACGGCTTAGAGATAGTAAACTATAATTTTGTTAAATGAAAGTTCACTGAAATATCTTGGAAATTATACAAGCTGAAATCAAGAAAATACAAACTTAAACAAGATATTCACACTATATGGGGGTAAAGAAAAAAAAAACAGAAAACAAAAAAAACGTCAGTCTAAACTTACGTCAGTAGGATTTGTCTATATTAGTAGCATTTACCGACCGGCAAAAAATTGTTAGCTGAGGTACGTTCCGAATAATAAAAGGAATAGTCTGTCCGTTCTCATTTATTTTATTAATTTTTTTTTTGTTTTTGTTTTGATGACAAGGTAAATAGAATGAGAAAATCAGGCCACTTAACTAGTCGTATAAATTCTACATTCCAAACTCGAGTAGGTCGTCGTCTGTGATTCAAAGACGGACGGACGGACGGACGTTTTCTTGTCAGCCGCTGACGTGGAGGCACACCCAAGCAAAAAGTAGCAACAACAACGGGAGAAGAACCATGAACGATTCTCATTCTCTCCTCCGCTACTCAATCAGTCGCTCACTATCCCGATTATTCTTTGTGTCTTTTTTTTTTTTCGATTTTTTTTGTCTTTTTGTGCTTTTTTCTCCTTTCTGTAACAGGACAAACATTCTTTGTTTTACTATTTCCCATCTCTTACACTTCTAAGATTTCCGTTGTTTTATAAACAGACTCACACAAGTTCAATAGTTGCCTTGTCAACGTTTGATATTGCCTATTTGTTAGTCGGTATTCATCATAAGCATTAAAGCTTAGCTGTCAACTCCTGAGTTAAGTTAATTTTTAATAGAATACAATTTAAAAAAAATGCTTTTGTACAAACGAAATAGATGTGCGTTTGGAATAACCAACAGTGGAATTAGCTGGTCGAATTTAAATTCCGGGTAAGTTTGTTGCGTTAATTTTAGAGCTGGAAACTTGGGGAATGGCATGGATCTGTCTCCTTTCCCACCAACTATAGGTTAAATAACAGATTAAAGTCGGCTCTCTAGCTTTGATTGACAATCTAAGAGAAAGAAAACTCTGAATTTCAAATTGTGGTGAAGGCTACGCTGGGTGAATTGGACTACATTTGAAAGTCGAGCGCTAATAAATTTTGAATTCATTTTCTTCTCATTAGTAGCCTAAGTTTACCCAGCTTGTTTTAAATGGTAATGGTGAGATTGGCCGTTTTCATACAGGAAACATTCGGCATTCACTGGCCAAACAGCATTACTGTCAGTTGAAATTTATAAATTCTTTCCCTTTTAAAACAGTTTTCCTGAAATTAGACTTTTCTATAGTTTTTAAACAACAAATTTCACTATTGTTTTTCTCGAACGATCATATCTGTTCGAGGCACACCTTAACGTAAACAAATGATATCTTATATTATGAAATAGACTAAGTCCGACAAATATTTTAAATTGACAAGTAACTTAACTATATTCAAATCCTTTTGAATGGATTCCTATATTAAAAACATTTCCAGTGCATTCCCACGGCAATGGTAATAGTGATATTAACCGTTTCCATTCAGGAAACATTTGACACCGACCTAACAACGTTACTGTCTGTTGAAATTTATAATATCAAAAAACAAGATAGCAGGAAAAATAGCTAATTTCAGACTTGAAGAAGCGAAGATTTAATTAACGAATAAAATGTCAGAGTTCAGGTGGAGACTTTTGGGTGTATAGAGTAGACTTTAGAAGAGACTAGAAACCCAATCCTAAATGGAAACAAGGGATAGACCACTACTCCTGTTCAAAAGACCGAGGGGATATGAACCTGGCGATAGGCAAACCTATCTACACCATACATGACATCCATATTAAAGTCTCGAATCGTGAATATATGAACTTAGCTGTTTCCATACAGGAAGCATTCGGCCTTCATTGGCCGAAGAGTTAGCGTTACTGCTGGCAGAAATTTAGAAATTCTTTCTTTTAAAAATGTTTTCAGAAATTAGACATTACTATAGTCAATATATTCTGAATGGATTCCTATATTAAAATCATTTCCAATGCATTCCTATAGTAATGATAATGATGAGATTGACCGTTTCCATACAGGAAACATTCGACCTTCATTGACCGAACAATTAGTATATTGTCGATTGAAAATTATAAATTCCTTCTCTTCAAACTTTTTTCAGAAATTAGACTATCCTATAGCCAATTCATTTTTAACGTATTCCTATATTAAAGTAATTTTCAATGCATTGCTATAGCTATGGTAATGGTGAGATTGACCGTTTCCATACAGGAAACAATTGACACCGACCTAACAGTTGATGTTACTGTCTATTGAAATTTATATCACAAAACAAGTTTTCTTTTTCATTAGTGTTATCAGTTTTATTTTAGTATTGATGGCAGTTTACATCCTAACCTTTTGTTTAAGGTAATGTGGAAATTAAACATTTATAGATTATGTAAAACTAGATCAAAATGTCTCCAATAGTAAAATTAAAAATTTAGTAGCGTTGGTCTTTCAAAAGTCGTAAAATCTAGCAGCAGTGAGAGAAGTTTAAGGTTATTGAAGAAGAAGAAGAAGAAGAAGAAGAAGAAGAAGAAGAAGAAGAAGAAGGCAAAGATGTGCGGACAGAAAGAAACGAACTGGAGCAGATGTAAAAGAACAGATGCAAAATATATACGAAAGATGTAGGAGTTGAAAAACGCTCTTATTGCAGAGGACTTGTTATAGAGTAAGAGCGAAGACCTCTGAATACAAGGCCACAAGATGAGCTAAAGTTAGAATCGTAGCAGCAACAACAACAATAACAACAGCAGCAATAATAAAAAATAATAACGAAGAAGAAGAAGAAGAAGAAGAAGAAGAAGAAGAAGAAGAAGAAGAAGAAGAACAACAACAACAACAACAACAACTCATTAACTCAGGTGATTAAATGCTGCTCCGGAATTGCCATCTGGTGAGTGACGGAGAAACTGATTGGAGTGATGAAGAAATCCTAGAGTTTGCGCAAGAACGATGAACACCGGAAATTTCGATACGTAGAAAAATCTTTTTCTTGCGGGGTTTCCGCTATGTCTTCAAAGAAGCGCAAAAGATGTTAGAAAAAAGCGAAGAGCCTTGAAAACGTGGATCTAATGATAAGCAAAATAGATGCACAATATAAAAACGCATAAGGTACCCATCGTAGAACGAAGTTCAGCTCAATACTTTCGCTGACTGTTCAAGCTAATGTTGTGAGATCGATCCTCGCTGGGGTATTGAGTTTTCTAAGTTTAGAATCTAGTTAACTATATATAACTTCCCGTTATATTACAGAATGTTGTTGTTATTGATTATAGTAGTCCCTGCCTCCTGTCAGTATGACTGATGCTCAACTCTACGCCAACGCCTTACTGCGACTTCTTGGTCTCATATATTCCACTGACCTACAGCTACATCTACTGCAAGGAAAGTTGTTTCTCTATGTCGCGCCAGAAGGTTTTTTTTCTTGTCTGAGTCCATCTTTCAAATCTATAACTCTACCATTTATCCAAGCATAGAATACTGTTGCCATATATAGTTTAGTACTCCCGCTGTTCATCTCGAGGTTCTTAACAAAATCCAAAGACGGGTATGCAGTTTTATAGGTCTTGATTTGGCATCTCGAATTCAGACACTTTCTCACAGACGTGATGTGGCTTCCCTCTGTCTTTTCTACAGATAGTTTCATGGTAATTGTTCTGACGAGCTATTTTCACTGGTGTCCCAGCTGTGTGAATTTAAGCGTGTTGCTAGGTTAGCATTTCGGTCCCACCCTTTTACTGTTGAAACAGTTAATTGTAACCGCCTCTTCTACACCAACAGCTTCTTCTCTCACACTTCCCGACAGTGGAACTCCCTTCCTCTTACTTTCTTCTCTGATAACTATAATCTTCAAAAATTTAAATGTAATGTCAATCGACATCTTCTGATCCCTTGATCTTCCTCCCTGTCTTTCTCTTTATCCTTTCTTCAAACACCCCTCTTTCTCTTTCTCTTTATAACCTCTTCAGTGGTAGTGGCACCTCCTTTCCTTGGGGTGAAATGCTTTATATATATATATATATATATATATATATATATATATATATATATATATATATATATATATATATATATATATATATATATATATATATATATATATATATATATATATATATATATATATATATATATATATATATATATATATATATATATATATATATATATATATATATATATATATATATATATATATATATATATATATATATATATATATATATATATATATATATATATATATATATATATATATATATATATATATATATATATATATATATATATATATATATATATATATATATATATATATATATATATATATATATATATTTTAAATTGGATTAATTTTTTTAAAATTTAAGTTGTCAATTAAATCCATGAAGTTTTCTTATTTGAATTTTCTGAATCTTAATTCTTCACTTAATGATTGAATAAGCTCATGGCGAGTTCTATAACAATAAAATATACGTAGGCATTCCCCTATCGCATCGTTAAATATTTGAGCTTAACAACTTTAACAAAATATTGCACTAACAATCATGAATATGAATGCTAGCCGTTATTTTAAGAAATAAGGGGGTACAAATGAAATAATTTGAAATTGATAACTTTTTTCATTTCACTGAAACAGAAGTTAAACACTTCTATCTTCTCTTCTTTATTTCATTTCTCACTGAAACCAAGTAGCGTCTTTGATATGTCTTTGTCTTCTCACGCGATTAAAACGGGATAATTCATTATTTATGTTGTAATGGCAGGGCGCAACGGTTGTGCGAATGAACGAAGGGTGGGAGGACAAGCAAAATTATTATATGATACTAACTTTAAAATACTTAGGACTACATTTATCCCTTTTTATGCGACGTTACCCGGCATAAACTCTAGAAACAAACATTTCACAATATTTACTTTAATATTCCCCAAAGAGGAAGAATCTAGATGTTGGCAATATTAAGTATATATTCGTTAGACTAAAATCAGCTTGAACCAATGAAAAGGATTAAAAATATTGCAAAAAGCAAAATTAAAAGCTGGAAATTGCTGCGGGCACTTTGGAAAATTTGAGCAAGAAGCGTGCAAACTAGAGGAAGCGTATCCAGGATTGATGTAGCCATTTTGAACGGAATCAGGTGAACACACCTGTGTCCATTTTTCAACGAGACGGCAAATAAATAAAAAAGGAAACAACAACAAAATACCCGAAAGAGTGAGTCCTACTTCTTGTTTTAATTTCTCGTCTCGTTGAAAAAGGATACAGGCGTGTCCGAAAATTCTGACTTTAAAATCTTTCTCTTCGTGCTTCGGTTTAGTCAAAAGGTCTACGAATATATGGTAAATATCATCAGTCTTTTTGGCAATATTGTTATTATTTTGTTGTCTTTTTTTATTCCTCAAATTTCATTACCCGAACTATTAAATCTACTCACAGACGCACACACATACGCACACACATTCACACACACACATATATATATATATATATATATTATTATTAATCTATTTCACACACATATATATATATATATATATATATATATATATATACACACACACACACACACACACACACACACACACACATATATATATATATATATATATATATATATATATATATATATATATATATATATATATTCACAGATACAAGTTGCAATTGTCGGTGGGGGAGGGGGCGAGTGACTTTTAATAATTTCCATAATTTCCGGTGTATTCTTGACGACTATAAAATTGCTGTTTTAATGTTAATATAATGTCAACGTCGGACGTTTCGGTCTAGTAGACCATCTTCAGGACATATTCATAAAACATAATTAACATTAGACTATATTTAATTCAGCATGAAAAGACGATGGACATAAGAGTAAGACTAATCAAAACATATATTAACATTAAAACAGCATAATTGCATATTAGGATTTTTGTTTGTTTTTTCCGTATATTTTTCTTGATACTGTCGGATCTATATCCATATATTATATATATATATATATATATATATATATATATATATATATATATATATTTTGCATTTCTCGTTCCTTCACAATTTTTGCGTGTTTTTTTTTACTAATAGTTCCAGATGAGCTATTGATTGTTGTCGTGATTCGCACTCGAAAGTTTTGTGTCTTTTTTTTTTTATTTAATTTTTTTTTTTTTGCTATCGCTGGGTATCAAGTTACAACAAATGTAAACCTGGATGTGGAATCCCACGGGATTTGGGTGAGTAAGCGATTACTATATATATATGTAGCTAAGGAAGTTATTTTCTGATAGTGTTTTTTTTTTTTTCTGCTGACATAGTCTTTGTATTGCGTAAAAAATCTTTAGTGATAGTTTCAGTTCAAATAATTCTGAGATATTTCCAGGTTTGTAAATACCAACAATTTTTTGTAAGTTAATCTGAAATAGCTCTCCGGAGAAAGCGTCTGGCGCAAAAATTTTTAATGGCTATTTTTAAGCGTTAATCTGTATTTAATGTTTTTCCCCCCCAAAGAAATGTTATAGAGTTTCTTTTGTAGGGGACAAGTGGTGCTTATAGTTCAACTCTGTCTTGTTTCTCGACTTGCGAGATAAAGATCCGTTTGGTAGAACTTAATGAAAAGCCAAAATGGCGCTATTTTTAATTTGTGCTATCTCGCAGGTTAGGACATTCAGGCTACGACTATATCGTTTAAAAGTCGGCTATTTTAGGCAAAAATATTTATTGCTAAAGTGTGATGTTTGACGTGAATGCTGCTATCTTAAGTGTACTTGAAATTAAAAGCAATAATCCCAGATTATTTCATGTTTTAAACGATATTATGATAATAGTTTTATGGCAAAGCACTTGACAAAAGGTCGGTGAGTCCAAAGTTAATATTTCCTTTCTGGAGAAAAAAAAAAAAAGATCTAGAAATGAGATATTTCAAGTTCGTACTTCCAAACGCAGGACATTCTGATTTCAAACTAGAATCTAAAATTATACTGACATAGATGGAATAATATAAACAGGTTGAGATAAATCTATATTACAGAAGAACACCTGGTCTACTGTCCTTCACACACGGTTTATTTGTGCCTGGGTGTATCTAATGTATATGCGTGTGTCTGTGTTGTGCGTCAGTAATTTACATATGCTGGGACCATTTAATATATATGCAATCACACGAACACACACATACATTTGATTACGTTTGAAATAAGATATTTAAATAATGCATCCCCCTCCAATTCAATCTGAACGAAACCTTACCCTGAGCTGAACTAGAAAATCTTAAACAGGGAAAAGAACAAAGTAATTAAAAAAAAAAAAAAGAATCTTAAGATTCTTATTGAAGTTTAATATTAGTTAAACGGAACTATTGTGAAGCGGTCGATGTTTGTCTATTGATGACTATGGAAACATGTAGTCACAAGTTACAAGACATCGTGTATAAGAGTTTGGGCGTCTTGGCATTATTCAAACTGTTGATAATGCCAGATTAATGGCGGCTCATCATAATTTCAGTGTAAAAACCAAAGCTAGCTTCTGGGGTTTTGAACAAAAACAAATATGTCCGAACAGACGCTTGCAACACGGGTTGGTCAGCAGCTATAGATATTTGAATAACACATCCTCTTCCTATTCAAAATGGACCAATTCTACCTTGAGCTAAACTATAAAATCATAAAGTGGAAAAAAATTAATTTCTAAAAAACTTTTTAAAAAATCAGATCATTATAAAATGTTTTTGGAGTTTACAGATATTATTGGTTAATAAATAAAAAAAATCATTGAAATATTTTTAGATCTGTCATTGAATTAAAATATATAGGCAAGCATAAAAAAATCTTTCATATATACAATTTGAATCAAACTGAAATGGATCTATCTATCTATCTATCTATCTATCTATATGTATACATATATTATAAAGATGTTACATTTAGACAAACAGGTACTCACAACAAAGATGCATTTTTGTTTCAGTGCGAATGCATCTCGACAGGTGAGGAACGAAGATCTTTGTTCCTCACCTGTCGAGATGCATTCGTATCGAAACAAAAATGCATCTTTGTTGTGAATACTTGCTTGTCCCTATGTAATATCTTTATAATAAATCGCTATTACTATACTCTTGTTATTGAGCTCTCTTTTAAATTAATGCTATGAATGTTTGAGTTCATATTCTTTTCGCTCTCGTTACATTTGAATATATATGGAATACTGTTGCCATGTTTGGTCTGGTGCTCCTGTTGTGTATCTTGTGATTCTTGACAAAATCCAGAGAAGGGTCTGTAATACAATCGAGCCTGATCAGGCATATCGTCTCAAGTCACTTTATCACCGATGTTACGTGGCTTCCCTCTGTCTGTTCATTGGTAACAGCTCAGATGAACATTTTTTTCCTGGTGCCTCGACTACATGATGCGTGCTACTTGATTGGCAGCTAGGTCTCACCGTTTTGCAACCGCCATTTTTACTCTAATAGTTTTTTTCCTCACTTTTTCCACCTCTGGAACTCCGTTCCAATTTCCTGCTTCCCTGATAATTATAATGTTCAAAACTTTAAATGCATCGTAAATCGCCATCTTCTGTCTTCTTGAGCTCTGTTCCTTTTTTTGTCCTTATCTCAATGCTTCCCATTCTGAGAATCCACCATTCTATTTCAGATTAATTCTATGTAAACCCCGCGTTCTAGCGGCATTGTCGTCTTACTACGGGTGAAACGATTAAAATAATAATAATAATAATAATAATAATAATAATAATAAAAGCAGTATTTTAAGCGGATAAAGAATTTAAATTTGAAATTTGATCATCTTGTCGAAAGCGATGCGACGGGAATGGAAGTAGTGATTATAAACAAAATAATAAAAAAAGAAATCAGTGGGCGACAGATATGAACAATTCAAGTTCTTGTGTGTGTGTGTGTGTGTGTGTGTGTGTGTGTGTGTGTGTGTGTGCTTTTGTGTGTGTGTGTGCTTTTGTGTGTGTGTGTGTGCTTGTGTGTGTTCTTGTGTGTGTGTGTGTGCTTTTGTGTGTGTGTGCTTTTGTGTGTGTGTGTGTGCTTGTGTGTGTGTGTGTGTGTTATGATAGTTATGGTAAGTCGTATGTTTACTCTCACGCTGTCCTATCAAGCATCGTGGCATACTAGCGACAATACTCTTATCATGCCAGGCGAGAATGAGTCACTTTTTGTCGAAACCGCCTGTTTGCTTAAAAGCAATTGAATTCCGTATTTGTCCTTAAGCCCAAGCGGCCATTTTGCTTGCCCGACTGAGGTGGAAAAACGCAAACAAAGCATCAACACTGCAGCGCCATCTGGCGGCGTCCGGAATGTTAACTGCATTTTTTTTTCTCCTTTTTGCTTTGATGTCAGAAAGGGGAATGATATCTATCAAAGTTACTTTTTAAATTCTATGTAAAGTTTTTTTTCTTTCTTCTCAGACCACTCAAGCTATTTCTTCTGCTTCTGCTTGGTAAAAAATAAAAATAAAACTCTATTAAACGCTGTAGATTTTATGAAGATAAAATATTTGCAATATATTTTCTTTCTTTGTCTATATCTTCTATGACATTTGATACGGTTAGAGTTTGCATGCAACACGTTTTTTTAAGCGGACTTGAAATACAAGTTCGGAGATTTCTTTAATTCCTATGACCCTAAATAAAACCGAGCACACTATTTAAGTTTCAACTTTAACATCGATGGTATTTCAGAAAGACTTTTATTAAATGCTTACTATCACTTTGCTCTTATTATGCAAGTAGATTTTTAAACAATTGTGTGACAACGCGTTACGATTTTCTTAAACATTTACTTCAAGATTTTATTTTCTCTAATAATTCCATTTGTGGCTAAAAAAAGCAAATTATACACCACCCCAAAAAGAAAATCAGTTGTTTATGAATCATCCACGGATTTCCAGGTTTTGTTGATTTCTGCACAAAGTAATATTTTTTTAGAGACAGTGACAAAAAGTGATGGATAATCTTGGACATTTGTTCCCGAAAAAAAAAATCAACAAAGGAGTTTCAAAAGGAAAGTTTTTCCGTTGACCCCCCACTATTATTTTAACTATCTCAATCTTCGGTAATTTTTTAAAAAAAAGTAATTATAAAAATTTCTAATAAAACCTAAACATATGAAAGTGAATTTATACATTTTCTTTGTTCTTGAGAAGAAAAAAATATAAACACTGAAATGAAATACCAAATTTAAACTCTGAAATTTAAATAAATTTTTGGCGATCAATCTGCATGTTATATATTGAAATCAAGAAGAAAAAAGATTATTAATGGCCGGGAATTCATGAAAAGTTGTTGACGGAATAGATCTATTGTAAAGTAATGGCGCCATATAAATATAACTTCTTTTTCTTTTTTATGTGCCGTGTCCTTTCAGAACATTAGCAATCATGCTGTTTTTCTCAGTCCAACTTACCCACAATCTGTCCTGTGTGTTGACCATGTTCACCATAGTCTATGAATATAGAATACAGCGCAGTGGAAGCGTGCTGGGCTCATAACCTTTGTTGGCTATGTTCACCATAATCTTAAAGCTTTGCGGCCGTCGTCCCTGGATTCTCTCATTATTAAAGACTAACTCCTGTCATCCATGCATTGTATTAATTCGGCGAACACGGTCGCATTTCTTTCCATAAAATCATCATCTTCTTTCTGGTCATCTTGGCAAAGAATGATATCATGAAGTTTTTGTATTCTAAGGTAGCCCATGAATTTCCCTTTCCCCAATTCGTATTTTGACTCGTCTCCGTCAAAATACATTCGTAATCTGGGCTCATAACCTTTGCTAACCATGTTCACTATACTCTATGAAAATAGAATACAGCGCATTACGTAATCTGTTCAATGAAACAATGTTAAAAATTAATACTCACGAGTCAGACACTCTACTGAATCTGACTATATCGCCAATACCACCAGCAGCTGTTCCGTAATTCTTCAGTCTTCGATATCAAAGGCTGGCCGTGAGTATTCGGGAAAAAACATGGCCGCCTTTATACACGTCGCATTGAATATTTTGAGCCTTCTGATTGGTTAACCCTTCTATTGATGAACTATAAAATGAGTCAGCTCATTTTGGCTGGCTCACTAGTACACCAGGGTACCCCAAAATTCCAACACTGTGAGTGTCAGATTTTCCAAACCCTCCTTCCTCATCATGTGCACTAGAAATTTCAACCGTCTCTTCTTGATGCTAAGTATAATTTTCCATTTTGTTTTCATTTTTTTTTTAAACCTCGACGTTGCTCACATGGTATCCTCAGCATCCTTCTATAGAACAACATTTCTGTTGCTCCAAGTCTCTTCCTCATCTTTGACGAGATTGTCCGGCATTCACTGCCATATAGGAAGCCAGACACCACGTAACAGTTCAGTACTATTTTGTTTGTTTCTAATTAAGTTATTCTCTCTTTTAATATTCTGCTTAGCTTTTAGAATTCATTTTTGGTTATCCAAATGCATCTTCGGATTTCAGTGTCACATTATCCCTCATCTCTGAGAACGCTTCGAGTTAATTTTTTATATCTTTCTGGTAAAACTCAATTATTTTCCCAACACGTTGGCATTTCGTATTGATATTTAATCAGTTTATCTAAGTAGGGCACAAGAACCACAACCTCGAGCAATTTAGTAATAGTTAAAAACTATTACAGTTATATTGGTTTGTGAAAGTAAAAAACAACTTAGAGCCAGGGGCATTGATAAAGTATATCAGGCCGTTTAACTTGGTCGAACACAAAAGATGCTCAGTATCCTTCTGTAGTTAAGTTTCCGGCAACGCTAACTTCCTATCATTTGATCCCAATGGATATTAGGAAATCAAACACTTTGGGTCAAAACACTGGCAGTTTGTTTCATGAACAAAAGATATCTTTGGATAATCGCCCCCACACCAAGACTTTTTTAAAAAACGAAATAATTTTATGTGTTGAGAGAAATTTACTGGAGATAGCATGAACTGACGTAAAAATTCGCAGGCGAAAATTTGGGCGGTAAAATAACGAATGTGACAAGAGAAAATATTATCTTTTATACAGTGACCCTGAGGTCGGAAATGACATTTCCTGGCATTTATATAAACACACACACACACTGAAACAAACGCACACATTGCATACACAAGCGCGCATACAAATGAAATAAAGAACAGATGGAGTAAAAATCCACTGTTCATAGCATGTCGCTGACATTTTCCCCAATCGTCTTTGTTCCGGTTTATCGTGACATGAAAAAATAACTAACCCACCTACACCCTCTGAGTTTATTTGTCTATTTAGCGTAGATATGACATTTAATTGGTTAATCAAGACATACCCACAAGTCTACTTTTAATTCTGACCCTATACTCCCACTTTAACTTTCGGAAAAGAAGTAAAATGTTGTTTTTAAATTTCCTTAAAAAATCATTTAATCACCAGTTATTTACCAGCGCCTGAAAAAGTATTATCATAGTATTGAAACGTGAAAGCTTTTGTGTAGCGATTCCAACATGTTTTTATTATAATTTATTAAAATAAAAATAAAATAAATCGATGTCAAATACAATATGTACCAAACAATACTTACAAATGTAAAATAAAATAAGAATTATACTGAAACTAAATTAGAATACTATTATTCTTTGTTTAAAACAATTTTTTGTGAAAAACTACATACAGATCCTGTAGATTGCATATTTTATCGAATAAAAACAAGTTAGTGAGTCTGCGCAGTAGGCACAATATAGGTATTTCCGTTTCCTTTTAGAATCGTAATGATCGGATATTTTGATATCTTCAATTATCTTGAATAAGTGTAGGAAACGCTGGCCGTAACGAAATTGGAGAGGTACAATTATAGGGTTTGATTACCAAACAAGGGGTGTGTATTATGCGTGAGTAGAAGCATTTTCCCCACACTTTCTGCACAATTTTAGGTGTGCGTACTATGGATGAAGACGAATTATACATGGGGAATTACGGTAGTTTAGTGTTTTTTTTTTAATATTAGACATTTTGTGGGAGAATAATTATTCCATGCTGTTATACGATTTAGAGAATTATGCTGTCACACCGATATATATATATATATATATATATATATATATATATATATATAGATAGATAGATAGATAGATAGATAGATAGATAGTAACTTGTGGCATGTTCGCTTATTGCCATTGTGTAATACTATTATTATAAGAGCGGAACATCTCATTGCTAAAAGAGTGGGCATAGGCATTCAAAGTGAAAATTTTCTTTCCAGTGTAATTATTCTGTTTCTTAATACTTTGTTTAACTTTTGTAAGGCATCTTTCGTTATCCCAATGCGTCTTCGTATTTCGGTGCTGCTTTTCCTTCTTTATTAAAACACTTCCTATGTAGATTTGGACGTTTTTCATTTGCATTGTTTCGCTCTGACAGCATTTTCCACAACCGAAAAGTAAAGATAATTTTGACTATTTCGGATATTTTAGAGCAAACATTATTCTTTAGGTCAATCCGGGAATAAGTATCAGTAGCAGTTATTTGGAACAAGGATGAACTTCCATTAAAAGGAAAAAGGGTGTTTTTTTTCGCTTTCAGGAAGATGATGACCGAAATTAAGTGTGGGAGTGACAAGTGCGTCGTTGTTGTTGTTGTTACTGTTGGGGGTGGGAGGGGGGATTTCCTCTGAAGCTCAGAGAAGAGAGTCGACGAGTGACTTATTGCGATATCTGCCATCATTTCCGAGCGAAAGTTTGGGTGTGTTTCTGGTCGACTTTTACAGCAAGAAATGCTGTCATAAAAACGCATCGAAAACAAATACTTTATTCTTTTTTTTTTTTTAATTTTTTATTTGGTGATTTAGAGTTTTGTAAATTAAAGTTTATTGTTTTATATTTACTTAATATATGTTTGCTTTTGGGGTTTTAATTCATATTTCATGAAATAACAACGATATATGACTATACATCTAGATTTATTTTCCTCCTCCGAAATAAGAACTTTCAATAGCTCTTGATACACCGGCAAGGAAGGAGATTATGTTCCAAAATAAAGAGCTTTGTGAAAAGTAAATATTGCTCTACGGACTACGCACTTAATCAAACATACTGGTGGTATTAGTTGACTTTGTGGTACAGTTTATTCTGTAATTAATTTATACAAGAGAAATTCACACATACAAGAGAGAGAGAGAGAGAGAGAGAGAGAGAGAGAGAGAGAGAGAGAGAGAGAGACTCGACAAAATGTCTTCCACTGACATTACCATACAGTCAATGCCCCCCCCCCTGCTCTTCCACGTAAGAATTGGTCTACTTAATCATCAACGCTGCCATCATAAAGGAATCGAGAAGAAATTTAATTCTTGGATACGAAATAAAACCGACGACACAACTATATATATATATATATATATATATATATATATATATATATATATATATATATATATATATATAATGTTTCAATACTATGATTGTACTTCCTCAGGCGATGGTAGGTAAAATGATGTCATCGCCTGAGGAAGTACAATCATAGTATTGGAGCATGAAAGCCTTTTGTGTGGCGATTTAAAAATGGCTTTATAATAAGAATAATATAAAAAATAATATTTTGCTCTACTTTGTATTTAGCACTTTTTAAAAAAAGTAAATGCATGGAGCTATGGATTTTGTTATTTCTCTCATTTGGATACAGATATATATATATATATATATATATATATATATATATATATATATATATATATATATATATATATATATATATATAACTATGAACCTAAAGAGCCAGGCAAACCTACACAAGTTTCACCTACGCGGATTGTCAGCCAAAACACCTAAGGTTTTTCCAGGGGAGTATAATTACTTATATTTATAAGTTTATATATATAAAAATTTTGGAAAATTAATATACAACTGAGTAGTGAGTTCGATTCTCACTGGGTGCCCCCTACTTTCAGCCTTGTGCCACGTCTAAGCTACGCTTGGCAAATCACTATATATATATATATATATATATATATGTGTGTGTGTGTGTGTGTGTGTGTGTGTGTGTGTGTGTGTGTGTATTGCTTAAAATCTTCTACATATTTCTCCTAAAATAAATATAAATATATAAAGATCTTGCGATGATGTATGTATTTCTATAATTGTTCTTGAGAGTGATTGTGAAGTGGTTTCCCGTTGTCTTCTATATATGGAGGACTTGAAAAATAAGGGTCTGTAACTGTATGCATATTTATTAAGTTTAGATCTATACGATAAAAGGACAGATTGCATGAAGAATAAAATGGTGGCGTCGTAGGGAAATATTATTACACCATTCCCCTTGTCTAAGCGCAGATATTTAGCTTTTCTTGAAAATTACCATCCGACATTATGGTTCGTTACTTTAGTTTAGCGACATATCAACACCTCTATGGTTTATTTAATGCCGAAATCTAAATATTCTGAACATAGCTTTAACTACAGATAAAATGTATTGTTGGTCATTTTGCTGTAAAATTTAGTGGTATTTCTGCTATAGATATGTACCGTTCGTAATTTTTTTATATAAAAATGTATTGCTGGTATGTTTAATATAATAATGTATTTCTATACATTCAAAGTGTTTGTGGGTTAACCATTTGCCCATAGCTGGGACCCTAACAGGTGCTACCACCCTGAATCAGGGTTGATTTGGTAACAACAGCAATTAAGATGTGGTTCCACACTATTCAAAACCTTCATTCTCCCGATCAGAGGCCTTGCTGTCGGATACAACATTCTGGATTTTTGTGTTCCACCTGGGTTCAAAAACAGTTAAAAAGTACAGGGAAGAAAAGTAAATTTAACCAATCAAACACACTAATTACTGGTAATTAGAAACTTTAACCTAGTACGATACAAGGTAAAAAAGTGTTGAGTACCCAGTGAGAATCAGCTTACAGTCATAACATGGTAAAACACCAGTTCCCGTACGATTACCGAAGTTAAGCAACGTCGAGCCTGGTCAGTACGTAAATGGATGACTGCTCGGAATATCAGGTGGTGTAAGCTTGCGTGTGCGGCTGGTGTACTGGATAATGATTCAGATATTGTTAATTAGAAAATCGGGTTTTTTACCTTGTATCGTACTAGGTTAAACTTTCTAATTACCAGTTTCAGTTCCAGTTGGGTTCGTTATATTCACCCACGCGTAAATACCCTTGGAGATGGTATGAATCCACCTCTTCTCCCCTAGCTATGGGTTAATTAGTAAAACTGGTTTCACTAAAACATTATCACCTCCGAAAATAAAATAAAATTGCGTAAAAAATATTTAGACTGCAGCATTAAATAACCCATATATGTATTGATATGCCGGAAAACAAAAACAAGCAACCAACCTAGTGAGAATCAAACTCATTTCAGTAGTAACTGTGCACAAGGTTAGCTTACTAAATATTATTAAACAATAAAAGAAATTTAACGTGTATACTGCCTAGCTTAGTACGGTAAATGGTGGCAGAAATGGCGCACATGGCGTGGACTGGGCTTATTACGAAAAGAACTTCTTAACTAGCCCGCCATGGTCGGTGTCATTGTATTCTTTATAGGTTTCTGTATGTGTAAATAGACTTTACACTTTGGCAGTACATAACGTGAATCATGTGCGAGTGAGTAAGAGGCTGTGGCGTAAGAAGCTCTTTGTTGTTGATTCCAGTAACCTTGTGATTAAAATAACTGGCTTCATTCACAGTACAACGCTGAGAACGCGTCAAAACAAAGTCGAACAGAAATATCTTTCGAAATATGGAATAAGGTTAACCCAAAAAGAATGAGATCGATTCCACAATATAAAATGTATTTCCTGTAGAAAATCTCGAAAATTTTATATAATAAAATGGATAGGGGTACGGTCAATGGGTCAGATAAATAAATAAAAAATAAAAAAATAAAAAAAGTCACTGACATTCAGAGAACTTAAAACGATTGCTTGGTTACTTATTTTAGTGCATCATTCTACTTATAATTATTGCCACTTGACAGAAACAACAGACAGTGCTTATTTTAAACAAATTAATCGTAAATAATCACCAGTGCTTTTTTATAGTTATCTGTTGTTTATATCAATAAAACAAATGTCTGCTTTTTTTTTCATTTAAGTAAGTAATGAAGTAATCGTGGTAAGTGACGCAGTTACTCGAAATAAGTACTGCTTAATTTGTTATGATTCAAGAATAGAAATTGAAAAGGAAATACTAAAATAATTTATCGGTAACTAGAATGAAAATCTGAGAATTCGAATGATAAACATTCCGAATTAGAAAGACAAGTTCAAAATTGAAATGATAGATAAACTCAAAGCTAGTCTGTGTGTGTGTGTGTGTGTGTGTGTGTGTGTGTGTGTGTGTGTGTGTGTGTGTGATGTACGTATGAGAGTGAGTTAGCATTTAGTTTATAGGTAATGGGCCATGTACCCATGAAGCAAATTATTTTTGTGTTGCCTCCATCTAATTTTTAAAATTATTCTTCGTTGAGCCTATGTATATCCTATCAGTGTTAGTGCTATCCTTCAACAATATTCAAAATAGAAATCAGACATCTCTATCCCAATATTTCTGGCATCTAAAAGAAAGGAATAAAACACCAAAGGTAAAATGGAAAATAGTAAATAAAACAAGAACTTGTAAAACCTGGGATGACCCATGCCCTTTATGCCTACACGAAAAACTACACATCATTAAATTTCTAAATAATGAAAAATTATTAAACCATAGGCAGGAGTTAACGCTTTTTTGCCGACATCAACAAACTTTCGCATTAAATAATTAGCATAAAAAAAATCCCATAGCTTAATAAAAGTCTTAAAAGCTTAGCCAAATCATTAAATAGGAAAAACCCTTTCTGTAGTCGTCAAAAAACAAAAAAAACAAAAAAAAACAAATTGAAATATATAAAACACCCACTTGAATAAACAAATAAATAAATAGATAATCAGATTGACAATAATAAAAGACAATTCTCCAGACACATAACGACTTGTAGGCGCGCCATAAAAATATCTCGCACTGGGAACCAACTAAAGGATGACCGCCAACATTAGCCTTGAAATAGATACCCTACCCAACCTTAGAAAAACCTCTCAGAAGATGATGAATCTATAGATAAGAATTAACTCTCTGACTACTTAACGAAGAAAAATGGCCTGGCCACTCCCACAATAAGGAATATATATATCAGCACATTATGAACGACCAAAGTACAACTAAGAACACAAGATAAATTCTAATGGATAACGCAAGAATACTCTACAGCACCCAATTGAGATAAAGGCTCAAAATTATTGAAGCGCTTATTATACAAAATAAGCACCCGACATTTAATAAAATATATTTCACCACAGGAGAAAGAATCTTGAAATGCATATGATAAAATCAATGTGCACACATATTTTATCAGTATTTTAAAATATAAAAGTAAAATAAAATAAATAAATTTCATTCATTTTGTCTGGCCTCATTCCCAATGACCCTTACATATGACGTCACGCTAGTCCACTTCAAATGTCCAGCTTCTCAAAGAATACGAGGATGCAGATAAAGGAATTCTAACACACAGACAACACATCGGTTCTTGATAATGACTGTGAAAGTCGACAGATGCTGAACAAAATTACAAAATATGAACTCCGAGCAGTTTATCCACATCTTTGAGCACAATACTCAACACCTTATCCGAAAACTGGAAAAAATATTTATAAAAATTTAACAGACACCTTATCTGTTCTTTTCAATCAAACTTGTTTACATATATATATATATATATATATATATATATATATATATATATATATATATATTGACTACTAATATTATCTATCTATCTATCTATATCTATCTATCTATCTATCTATCTATCTATGTGTGTGTGTGTGTGTGTGTGAAAATATAAAGAAAATAGGAAAGAACTCGTTAGGTAAACAATCCGAAGTTCTTTAGTATTTTTTTTTTTATTTTAAAAAACACTGCTCGATACAAAAGTAGAGCCTAAATATAAACATCTCTTGAAAATGAATAATAATTATATATATATATATATATATATATATATATATATATATATATATATATGTACATATATTATAATTATTATTCATTTTCAAGAGATGTTGAAGAATTATTCAGTATCGCTTGAAAATTAAACTGAACTTCGAATTTAAAGTTTAATTTAAGATTTATTTAGGTTTTGGTTTCGAAACATGGTAATTTCTTGGTTTTACTGAATACATATTTTTAAATAATGATTATAATATTATGCTCTACTGTGTATCGAGCACTGTTTTTAAAAATAAATGCTAAAGAACTCTGGATTATAAATCTGACTGTTCTTTATTTTATATATATATATATATATATATATATATGTATGATGAAAATATAGTTTAAATCATGCTCAATATCAAGCATATAGCGGATGTAAATATAAAAGTTGGTACTGAGGAGAATGTTGCTATGTCTTCCTCTAGGAATTGCTAGGCAGTGATTTTTTAAAAAACTTCTGATGGTGTCAATAGTTCCTGAAATCATCATAGTATGGCTCTTAGAGAGGATCGAAATCGGTGTAACAGTTTTGTTCGGGATTCAACGCAATCTTCAAGCAATGCATGTTGTAGTTCACACACGGCCAACATTAAAACATGAAGGAAACTGTCTTTTGAGAATGTTATCTTTTAATGCTGTTAAAAGCGTCCCTTTTATGACACAAAGCAAATACTAACCACTGATTATACTTTATTCGTGCAAGAGATGCCATTTAACCTACTTGAACCTTCTTGACCCGCATTTGCAAAGTTTTTTTTGGTTTTAACATATTACATCAGAACTGTGTGCAAATGTGAAGCAAACAAACAACGAAAAGAGAATGACGAATGTGCATGGTATAATCTTAAAATTGTATTGCGAAAGGATTGAAAAAAAAGTGAGGTTTATTATAATTTCATGAACGGTTGGTCTGTGTCTTGATCTCTTTCGGTAAAAACATGTCAACCCCAGCCTGTAGAGTTCTATGTATTTGAGATGGGGTGCTGAAAATTTATTGGCACTGAAAAGTCATTGGTCAGACCAAGAAGCACTACTAAAAAGTTTTAGATAAGGTGATCAGGTTTTCAAAGTAGTTCGGACAGGTAATTTTTCAACATACCCACGTATCTATCTATCTATCTATCTATCTATCTATCTATGACAGTAGGTTCTTTATCTATCTATCTATCTATCTATCTATGACAGTAGGTTCTTTAACTATCTATCTATCTATCTATCTATCTATCTATGACAGTAGGTTCTTTATCTATCTATCTATCTATCTATCTATGGCAGTAGGTTCTTTATCTATCTATCTATCTATCTATCTATCTATGGCAGTAAGTTCTTTATCTATCTATCTATCTATGGCAGTAAGTTCTTTATCTATCTATCTATCTATCTATCTATCTATCTATCTATCTATCTATCTATCTATCTATCTATGACAGTAAGTTCTTTATCTATCTATCTATCTATCTATCTATCTATCTATCTATCTATTCAATAAAAATAAAATGAAGTATAAAAAATAAAAGTAAATCTTCGGTTTACGGCCATATCACATAGAAACACCGATCTTCGCTCGGTCACCGAAGTTAAGCAACGTTGAGCCTAATCAGTACCTAGATGGGGTACCACTTGGAAATACCAGGTGCTGTAATAAGCTTGGATGTGCGGGTGGTGTAATGGACAATGGTTCAGAATTGGAAATCGGAGGAGCCGATTTCTAATTCTCGTCGGATACGTTATATTCACTTACGCGCAAATGCTTTTGGGTAAGTTATGGATCCACCTTATCTCCTCCCAGCCATAGGTTAATTTGTAGAACTTGTATTACCAAAATTATTATTATCAAAAAAAAAATAAATAAATAAAATAATAATAATAATAATAATATTTCAGCACATCTTCATCCCCACAAAAAACGAAGTGTCAAAAAGACGGCTTTACCTTTGACGCCGTTATTATTTTAACTACCTTCACTCGTTGGCAATGTCTTTTGTTTTGAAAAGCAATGAGTAGAATAGTAATAAAACCTAAACATATGAAAGTGAATTTATATATTTTCTTTGTTCTTTAGAATTGACAACAAACATAATAAATACTATTTTTATTAGATTGTTTATCTACAATATTTACTTATTAGATTTTTATTGGAATGGGTGGCAATCGATTCTAATTTAAATATATAAAGAGTAAATAATAAGGATTCCCTTATAGTTGTTTCACGTTTTTTAAAAATTCAGTAAAACACACACACACACACACACACACACACACACACACACACACACACACACATATATATATATATATAAATTAAAAATGGCTTTCTTTGTAAATTGGGAAATGATAAATATTGCATTGCATTAGTTTTAATACAGTTGTATTAGTGTTTAGAATGTTTTAAATATAAAATTATCTTTGTAAATAATATGTTTAGGTTTCTCTACAATTCTAATAATCGCTTTTTAAAAACAATAAACATTGCCGAGGATGGAAGGCAGTTAAAATAATAGTGGCGTCAAAGGAAAAACCTTCCTTTTGTGCAGCCAGAAAGGTCCAAGTTTGCCAAACAATTTTTACAACCTGAAAATATTTTGTTTTGAAAAAGTACGAAACGGTGGAGAAATGTTCTTTGATTGGCCGACTCCCCAAAATCAATATAGAAGCTTCTTCGTACCCGAGATGGTTAAAGCACGTCGGATCTAAGACGTCTTTCCTCTACCGAGGGAGACGCAGGTTCGAATCCTGCTGGTGAGTGCATATTTTTCCCCAGTAAAATTTCTCGCATATTCAGGCTGGTAGACGAAAATAAATAAACATTATGTTTGATAAATAGACGGGGCGTCTACTGAAATATGAGTGTCCACTAAAAATAACGTTTAAACTGATAAAATATAAGTACACGTACACATATACTCACAGTGTCATGGTCGGACGTCACTTAAATAAGCTATTTCTTACATAGCTTCCACGAATGTTTCCTTGAATCCGTTCGTTGTTACAAATGCCAGTCAGACGACGACAGCCGTGCTAACGCGGCCAAAAGAAGAAAAAAATAGAACAAAATTTAAAACACACACAACAACGCCCCCAGACCACGTTAACGCAAGCAGATACCTTGCCCAGTGTTCAGCTGTGTCATGACCAGGTGAATTTCAGATACTAACACCTGGATGGGATTACAGACGTGACTAACGAAGGAATAGGAAACAGCAAGTAAGTGGAGTGCTACACCGGTTGTATAAAAAGCGTAGGAGTTCCAGACGAATTAGTCGAGGTAGTGTTGATTGTTGTCGGAAATAGAGAGTGAGGGGTAGTCGGTGTGATGTTGTTAAACCTGTTTGATACGTTGAGAAGTTAGAGGAAAAGTGAGATAGATATCTTTTTTTCGATATACTCAATGAAGAAAAATACACTGATATATCATAATAGAGTCATTTCGTTTTACCCTTTTTTTTTTTAATACAAGACGTAAAGAATCATGATTCTTCACAAATACCCTTTTCTTTATTTTCTGTAAATTACCAGGATTCTTGGGAAAGATAGCGAAATGGTTTTCCACTGCCTATCCCACTGTATCGAATTCCAAGTTTTCCTCCTCTTAGACTGCAATATTATTATTATTTAGGAATTGTCTTAACTTCTTGAGAAAGAAACTGGAGTGGTTTTCTGTTACCGTCTCTACGGCTTCGAGTTTTCTTTCTTCCAGACTTCGTGCCACCGAAGGCATGAACTTAAAAGAAGAAAATACAGAACAATATCAAGTTTTATATATATATAAGTATAGTTATTAAATAAATATGTAGCATTTTTTGACAGTACAGGTAAAATTCATATATATACGATAACTTATCTACACTCATAAATGTTTATAAATAAATAAATTCACCTATGTATTTGTATATAGACATTGTTCCAGTCATGTGTGAAGCAAAACATACAACTATTACAATCACAAAACAGTTCGGTATTTTTGTAATTGTAAACAGACACATCTATAGGCTGACTTCAACAAAATAAATGTTTAGAAACTAGTCTTTGTTAGTGATTTTATAATTGAGGCCTCTGTATACAAACATAATCCACTGCGGTGCAATGTTGCTTAACCAAATTGCTCATTTTTTTTCCCATGTCATATCTATTCAGGATGTTAGCAATCATGATTTCCCACGGACTCTTTTTTTCTTTATTATCTGCGAATTGACACAATTCTTGGGGGGGGGGGGAGATGAAGTGGTTTCACATTGCCTGGTGTTAGCGGCGTGCGGCAAACTTCGGAAAGTGTCCGAAAATCATGCCACAGTTTGACACAAGTCTTCTGAATGAAAATGGGTAGACTGTACTGTGCAGTCGAGGGCTTTGCTAGCTCAAAGTCACAAGTCATCGTGACTGAGGGTTTAAGCGTTCTGGCCTTGTTCAAACTATTGATCGCGCCAGACTATGCGCTCTCTCCCAGAAACTGTAACGACGATCTGTTCAGCATAGTTTCAGTATAAACCACAGGTAGGCTCTGTAGATGTTGAGCCGATGTGCCTGAGTAGGCGTTTGCAATTGGGATTGGCTAGCCTCTCTATCAGACGTATGTGTTCAGAAACGTGTAACCGGTTATTAATCTAACACTGAACGAGAACGCATAAAGTGTGCAAACCTATGGCTTACATAATACCAGAATCAATGAATATATTTGCATATTCGTTTACCATCGGCAGCTCTGTAAAGACACCCAGAGCGGGTGGGAGTGCAGTGTAAGTGTTATACCATAATACCTTTTCTATTGTAATAGACTCTCCCACAGATAATAAGTAGTAGTAGCAGTGGCCAGTTGGGCTCAGTTGAGTGAGTCTGTCGGACATTGAAGTATCAACCATCACAACTAGATTGCTGCGTCATTAACTCTTATTTCAAGTTCCTAATGTTTTGTACGTCGAACCTTATTTAGGACGACTTATTGAAATACAAGCCTCCACTGTGAAAACTATTCTACAACAGTAAGCTACATAGTTTCAACGAGAATTCGAACTTGCCCCTATACCAACGTTCTATCTTCCAGACAGGTAACCTCTCCGTTTAGAGGAGCCAAGGCCCAAATTGGAGTACTGTCGCCATATTTGGGCGGGAGATGCCCAGTCTTCACTTTCTATTATTAATAGAGTTCAAAAACGCCTCCTTGTCCTTGTTTGAGAAGAATTATTTTCCACCATCCAACCTCTCCCTCACAGGCGGGGTGGGGCGAGCCTCTTACGCCTCAATCGCTACTACCATAAGAAGTGTACAGACGAACTACATTCCTTGATTCTGTCAAGTCTCACCTTCATGGCTAGGACCCGCCATGAGACTTACATTGTCGGAGTTAACTCCTCCTTCAGTCCGTTAACCCTTTCACCAGGGGTCTCTCTTCCCTGGCTATAAATAGCCGCTGACCCTTCGCCTCTATCTCTTTTTCCTTCAGGATTTCAGCTATCAACCTCGAAATGAAGGCGCTAACAAGAGATAGCGTGGAAACACGCTAAGCACAATACACACACACACACACACGCACATACAGAATATTCACACACGCACGCACATACAGAATATTCACACACACTTCGTCCTTTGTACTGTTTCCATGTATTGTAACTTGTTATTAATATATATTTGTATATACATATATTATCGGTCTTGTGTTTTGTTTGCTTTCTTTGCCTTCTTCTTTGGACTTAATCAAAGTCCAACCTTTTTATGGCAGGAGTATCTGAACCTTACATGCGTTTCTTCTACGTCTGACTTCTATCAACAACATAACAGCCACGGCCCTCTACAACACTGTAGCAAACCATCCGTATTCCCGTCGTATTCCATCGACAAGAAGGAGTTCCACTCAAACAGCTTCTTCCCAAGAGGATGTTTCCTCGATCACTACAACCATAACCTGGTCAAATCTAGAGTTAACCGTTATCTTCTCCTATCCATATAAACTACCCCTTAACGTAACCCTCTACGTCTACTGGCCCCCGGGCCTTTTACAGGGTGAAGCTTACTGTAAAAAAAATGGTAACTATCACATCTATTTCCGCATTTGGATTTACATGCGTTTTCTTAAGTGCGATGCCCATTGCCTGTCGAGTAATTTGTCAAAACTTTACCGTTTACGACTCGCTTGTTGTAGCTAAAAAGAACAATTATTTTCTGGTTCCCAGGGTGAAGTTAGCAACGTTCATAGATTAAGGTTCTAGGTCCTAAATGACATGGTATGTATGCGACCAATCCCAGATCTGCCTTGCCCACATCAACACCCAAGTCATTCCTCTCCAACGTAACCTTTTTTTTTTTACACCCCACGCCAATTCAGGGATACACATACCATAACACCCGCTTTCTCCTGCCGAAAGCTATATCTTAGTTTGTTTTTTTTCTTCTTTCAATTTTACTTCCTCCCACTACAATCCATTCCAGACTTAATTGTCGTTCTACAGTTGTTTATTTTAACGTTGCATATCGAAGGTTATAGGAGCAGTGAGTAACCTACTTGACAATTTTAAGCAAATGTCGGGGGGGTAAGTGCAATAACAAAGAAAGAAAGAAAGAAAGAAAGAGCATTACTGACAGAAAGGTAAAAAAAATCTGTGCATAGCCATGATCGACCACGTCTTAAAAGAATGGCAAAGAAAACAAAATGTGAAACAGAGAGAGAAAGAGAGAGTCTAGAAAATAATAATAATAATAATAATAATGAAAATAATAATAATAATAATAATAATGAAAATAATAATAATAATAATAATAATGAAAGTGGGATGTTCCGGCCAGTACTGTCCCAGATATCATTGTGCCACTGAAGTTGATATCTTCTTCTTTTATGTGCCGTGTCTCTTCAGGACATAGGCGATCATGGCCCTCCACGTCTTCCTGTTCCCTGTAGTTCTTAATGTTCTGTCTTTTTATTTCTCCCAAACCCTGTACTACCATGCATTTGCAAAAGCTCATTAAGTAGGTTACGTGCTGCTTTCCTCTGTCCCTCAAACTGTCCTGTGAGTATCAGATTTTCCAAGCACTCTTTCCTCATTACATGCCCCCCCCCAATTTCAACTACCTCTTTTCTGATGTTAATATAAACTGAATAGCTCGTAGTGTCACATATGAATTTTATGAAAGTTTTTAAAACTTTCAGTTATCTGTTTGGATAAGTCTTGTTCTTATGTACATCGTCTTTGTCATGTTGTATTGATAATGTTATAATTTATGAATATGTCCTGAAGATGGTTTATTAGACCGAAACGTCAGACGTTGATATATTAACATTAAAACAGCATAATTGTATATAAGGATTTTTGTTTGTTTTTTTCGTATATATTTTTCTTCATACTGTCGGATCTATATCCATATATTTGGTTATATATATATATATATATATATATATATATATATATATATAACCAAATGTTGTCTTTGATGTATGGTTAACAGCACGTTAGGCCAAATGACGTTTTCCGTATGGGATAGAGGTTCGATTCCTGCCGGAAAACCCATATTTTCTACGAAATTCCTCGTACATTCAGACCGGTATATGTAATTGATACTGTTTAATTAAAAGAAAAAGACAATATACTGAAATAAGTTGCATCCATAAAAATAACGTATAATCAGAAAATATATTAAAATAATATATATATATATATATATATATATATATATTGAATTTCTAAGCGCAGCCTTGATGTGGTACTACTCAGTTGTAATGGTTGTAGCGAAACAAGTTTGGTAAACGTTACACCACGTCGAGGTATATATATATATATATATATATATATATATATACCATTAATGTCGCCTATGCATAATTAGTACATAGATAATTTGCTTTAAACACAAAATACCCTGAAGTCATGCCACATCTTACAATTATGCCGAAATTATTTCTTTGCAATTTGTGCACGTTGAACTTTAGATAACAATCTGGCCTCTGGCTCTGCTCATGGGTGTGGCTCAGCCTAGAAAGAACGGTTTAAATAAAATGATAATAAAAGTTAACGGTGACTATAACGACTGAGTACATATCGGGTACATATTTAGATATATGGTGTTCAATGTCTGATTGTCGAAAATGCTCATACAATGGACAAGGATGATTTTTAAATATGTAACTTTTATATACCGTACCTATGAACACTAATGAGCATGTCCCAATCCTCATAAATACATTGGACACTATTGCAAGTGGGGGGTAATATGCTAAGTAGTTCACTACTAGCAGTGGTTTACCTACTTCACGCCGCTGGCGAGTATTGCATTTTGGTGATGTTATAAAGATTACCAATTCATTTCCAACCTCCGTTTTGCTTATTCCTCATTCAGTAACACTTTCTAGGTTACAATATTAACAGAACGGGATAGATAGATAGATAGATAGATAGATAGATAGATAGATAGATAGATAGATAGATAGATATTAAATGTTATATACCGTACCTATAAACACTAATGACTATGTCCCAATCCTCATAGCAAAACATAAGGAAAATAAAATCTAATATATAAAAAAAAAATCCACATTATAACCAAAAACGTTTGCAGGTTCTCTTTTCTCTTTAAAATATACGCTTTTCTCTGGTTGTAACAAATATAATCCCTTATATATATATATATATATATATATATATATATATATAATCCAGATACGGATATGCAATGTGATAGGTCCTGTTCTGGCATCTCGTCTACAGTCAATTCCTCACAGAAACGGTGTAGATTCCCTTTGTTTTTTCTACAAATTTTTTCATGGCAACTGCTCCGAGGAGCTAATTCCACTGGTACCCCCACTGTAGGAATTTAAACGTGGTTCTCTGGTTGGCATCTCGGTCCCACCCTTTCATTGTCGAAGCTGTTAAATGTAACCGCCTGTTCTACTCCGACAGCTTCTTCTCTCGCACTTCTCGCCAGTGGAACTCCCTGCCTTCTACTTGCTTCTCCGATAGCTATAATTTTCAAATATTCAAATGTAATGTCAATCGACATCTGGTGCCTTGATCCTGACCCCCCCATCCTTCTCGATATCCTTTCCCCAAACACTTCTCTTTACTCTTACTCTCACTCTCTGTAACCCCTTGCGTGCTAGTGGCACTCCAGCCTTGCTTGGGGTGAAATGCTTAATATATATATATATATATATATATATATATATATATATATATATATATATATATGCCCAAGTATAGGATTAGTGTATAAATTCCAATAACCAATAAATACTATTCTGAAAAGAGTGTTCAATACAGAGTAGAGCAAATATAATTTATTCGAAAATTATAACATATAAGCACTACAAAAATAGTCATTTTGTTTCAACACTGCTGGTGTCTTAGTAAGTGATGATGTTGAATGTAGAATAAAGGGTTTTAAAAGATTGAAATCGACCAAACACCTACATTCAAAATCATCATTTGATGAGACACCAGAAGTGTTGAAACAAAATGGCTATTTTTGTAGTGATTTTATAACTTATGTTATAATTTTCGAATAAATTATATATATATATATATATATATATATATGAGAAAGAGAGGGTGAGAGAGAAAACATGGTAATAGTATTATTAGTCATTTATTATTCAGGAAAGATTCGGCATTTATTGTCGGAACAGCCATTGATACTGTCGATTGAAATTCATAGAATGTTTCTCCTAAAAGAATTTTTCAGTATAAATAAGTTTCCGAAGTCCAGTAACCATTATAGATCTTTACAGTACTGTTGGAGTCTTTCTCCCTGGCCGTTTGTTTGAAGTAGTGTGAAACGTCAGTATTATAATTATGCTATTATTTTCTCTTCATTCTTCGTGCGCTATCCGTTTTAGTTGTTACCATTGTTGAAAGTCTTCAAGTATTTAGTTTAGGAATCAGTACATGTGGTAAACCCGTCTGCTGTAACCTCAACTGCATTCATTTTGTTAAGTATAATTCTTTGGCATCTGTTGCTCTTTAGTCTTTCTCTCTTTTTTTGCGAATAAAAAAAAGAAGAAAAAAAATGCGACGTCAATTGCTTGTAAGTAACGAAGGGAAAGAAGGAAACGGTGCTCAGATTAACGCAGAAAGAAAATAAAAAAAGAAAATAAAAATAGAAAATAAAATACGGACCGGAAGGAAATTGAAGTCCTTGACTGGGAGTCTAATTTCAAGATGACATGTTTCCGTCTCTAAAAGTTGAACAAAAAAAAAAAAAAAAAATGAATTAAAAAAAAAGGTTACTATTCAGGCGCGACATTACAAGATCTTTTTTTTTTCTTTCAACTATACAAACCAGAAGAATAAGTTTCACTAGATTTCTCCCCTTCTAAATCCAGATTTTTAAACACAACTTCTGTTGAATTTTTTTTCTTCTGATTTTGCTGACGTAGCGGACATCTTTGTTTAAATATACACTTCCGTTTTAGATCTGATAAGAAACAACAGGTGAAAAATGTACAGCACCATCGCCAGACTTAAATAATTCAAAATGCTTCTTTCATTCGTTCATAATGTTGATTAATTATCGACGATTGCTGAACTTATCTTACCTTAAGCAAGTTCATAATGTTGATTAATTATCGACGATTGCTGCTTATCTTAATACTAAGCAAGGCTATTAAAGTGAAGTATTCATCGAAGATCGAAGTTTCCTGGGGTTTTAAGTTAAAAAATATGCGTTGTGGGTTCCTACAGAAAACTCCAAAACCTCCCACAGAAGATAGCGAAGGAAAGCGAGAAGAAAGGACTAATGATAAACTACAAAAAGATAGAATACATAGTGATCAGCAAGAGGATGAGCTCTAAATACAAATTGCATGCTGGGAATACTAAAATCAAGCAGGTACAGAGATTTATATATCTGGAAGGTATTCTAACACAGGACGGAAAGTTTGACACTGAGATCGGAAGACGTATTGGGATGACGAAAGATGTCTTCGAAAAGCTCAGCAGAGTATTATGACACAGGGAAGTTACGTTGGAAACAAAGAAAAAAGTACTGTTACGTGATATCTGCCTTCTTGTATGGCTGCGAATACCGGACAGTCTCCTCAAAGATGAAGAAGAGACTTGAAGCAAGAGAAATATGGTTCTACAGAAAGATGTTGAGGATACCATGAACATGTGAGCAACGATGAGGTTTTGGAGCGAATGGAAAGAAAATTGAAACTCATACATAACACCAGGAGGAGCAATTACCATGAAAGTATTTATTGAAAAGGCAGAGGGGGTGGGGGCTACTTTAATGCAGTGAGAAAGTGACTAAAGCCGAGATGCCAGGTCAGAACGAGTATTGAAAATTTTATCATTTACGCTTAAGCATAACCGTTTATTCTACAAAAACAGAAAGGAAAACGAGAAACAATTGAAAACAAGATTATATTTCAAAATGGGAAACATACAAATTGAAATTCGTAATAAAAGTGTATATAATTGTTAGCTACAAGTGGAGAAGACATTTAGTTCAACTTACTGTGTTGTTAAGTGGGTAGTTGGGTAACAAGTACATAAAAACTGTATGCAGTGTAACACACCCCACAGATTTGTAGTTGGCTGCGCGAAGTTTATGCACAAAGTGCACGAGTTTTTTTTGTTTTTGTTTTTTTACATGTTTTAAGGTAAGTAAGGAAAATTTAGAACCTACTGGTTTCGAGAAACTAATTCATTAACCCTAACATGTCAAATGCCTCTTTCAACATAATTATCAAAATTTTCCCGTTTCCTGTTTCCTGTTACTTTGCTCAGTTTTTTAAGAGCATCTTTCGCTGTTCCGGTACGTCTTCTGATTTCGGGGTCGCATTTCCATCGTCCGTAACAAAACTACCCAAGTAGTTTTAATTTTCCAATTCGTACTTGGCTTACGATCACCGAAGTTAAGCAACATCGAGCATGGTCAGTAGCTAGAAGGTAATACCAGGTGCTGTAGGCTTGGATGTGAGGGTTGTGTAATGGACAACGACTTGGAAATCGGAGGACTCGAGTTCCAATTCCCATCGGGTTCGTTATATTCACTTATGTATGTATCCACCACTTCTTCCCCTCAGCTATGGGTTAATGAGTAGAACGTGTATCAATGAAAACATCATCATCTCCAGTATTCTTTCAATCTACAGTATTTACTGGCTTTAAGCAACCTGCAAAAGGTTGATAGGTCGTGAAAAACAAATCAATTCGCAGTTCGCATCTTAGGCTATCCCTCTTACCATATATTCTGTTTTCTTGCACGTGATGACGAGTTCTTCATTCGATTGAACGTGGCATCGTTTAATTTCGTCGAGTGGGTGTTACAGCGTCGCTGATAAGTGTGTTGTTTACAAACATAACTACTTGACTCAGTGCCAACATCGTAGAATTTCGTTCTGTCATTAACTAAAAAAGAGCTTTCTTTTTTTTTTCTTTGAGAGACAGGTGCGTGGGTTGTCGATTCGAGTATTATGTTGAAGAGAGATCTTGAATACGGCTTTCTTGGACGAACATTGCATCATTGCAGCTGGAGAAAAAAGAGCTAACTGCAAACACAGATTATATGAAACAACGAAGAGTCTAGAATTAAGCTTTGGTCAAGTTTAAAAACGACAGCGATGTAGTTATGTCGACGAATGTAAATGTAACCTTGCCGGCGTGCATTATTATTGAGAACACGGAACTTAATTTCTCATGCGCCAGTTCGATGCTCAATGGGTGCTCCATATGTTCGGCCATGTGCCACATGTTAGCCACGGTTACTAAACCGGGGTAATTCGACGTGGTGTAACCGTAAGAAAGGTTGTCTCGCTAGATCAGTGGTTCTAATTTTTTTTTTCTCTGGGACGCATTTCCGGAATTAAAATTTGCTCATGCCTCATTAAATTTTATGTGATAAAAAATTCATTTATAAATAAAAACAAACAGAGAGTGGGTTAAAGGGAGATAACTGCGGATTTGAAGTCAGAATATTATCATTGATAACTCTTTTCTACAATTTGAGGACCCTAGTTACTATATTTTTATTTTTTTACTTGGCATAATGCAAAAATATCACAATGATAAAATTAGTCAATAATTATTTGTAACAATTTATACTGGGACGCATGCGCGCAATTACAAGTAATCCATAATAATATTTGAGATTTTGAAATCAATTTTATTTTTGGCATATGAATTTTTAAAAACTCTTTCTAAATCCTTGATTGTCTTTCAATCATTCCGCCTCACCGGCTATCCCCTTCCGCCGCACATATAAGGCGCCCCCCCTACCGTTTGGGAACCACTGCGCTAGATAAATTACGACTGAATAGTGAGTTCGATTCTCACTGGTTACTCCATACTTTCGGCCTTGCGACACGCCAAAGTTACACCAAGAAAATCTCTTTTATTCTCACTTACATATCATTTTTCTTCTTCTATATTTGCGTCCGTTCAGGGTATAGACGATCATAGCTCTCCACAACATTCTATCTTGTGTGGGACTTAGCAGTTTTTCTCCCTTTGCAAAAGCAACCCCCCCCTTCACCATTCCGTCATCCATTCGCACAAGCTCTTCAGGTAAGTGGCTCGCTGCCTTTCCCTATCGCTCTTGCCCTCAATATGCCCCGTGAGGGTTAAGTTTTCCAAGTCCTCTTTCCTCATTATGTGTCCAAGGAATTTCAGCCGTCTTTTCCTGGTTCTTTCTGTTGCCTTTTTCTTTAAGACTTCCTTGTTGCACCGTCCATTGAATTCTCAGTATCCTCCTGTAGACCCACATTTCTGTTACCTCTGCTTATTTTATTCCGGATTTCGTCAATTACCGTAGGGTAGTGGGTGTGTACATGTGCTCCGAGACCCTGTCCGAAGGTTGTCCCTACATCTATATACAAGAGTTGGGTGTTTACATCTCTTTCAGTCATACGGTTCTTTCACATGCGTGCACATTCGTGGTGCAGTCGGGTCGTTCACATATTCACATATCGGCGCGGCCACTGTCATCGGGTGAAACACAGATCTGCATTCCGGGTTAGGATCACCTCCTGCACCTGGTTTCTTTGGCGGCCTGGTGTGACATTGAATGCAAAGTCTGTTCTGGCATTATCAAGGGTGCGTTACATGCAACACCAAGAATATCATGGACAGGACATGTAAGCAACGAGGAAATCTTAAGCAGAAAAAGAACAACAAAGAACCTGATGTTTACAATCAAAAAGAGGCAGCTAAAATTTCTGAGACAGAAAGAAAGGAAAGAAGGCTTGGATAATGTAATACCCACATGGCATATTGAAGGCACAAGAAGAGAGACGTGTTTCCTTTATGAACAAGAGAGAACATCATTGTCAGCATTTTCTAGATGATGTAGGATTATTGTGGCATTGGTAATTGCAACTGCAGTGATAGCTAGGTCATTTGTATAGTCAATATCTGTCAACTTTCTTGCAGGATAAAGTAAAACCTAGATGATGATATTTATCGAGAAAAATTCTCAATACGTAGTCAGGGGTGATGACAAAGAGAAAAGGTGCAATGATGTCCCCCTGGAGGACTCTTGTTGTCAATGCATCTAAAACTGATTTCGTAGATTTCAACCAACAAGGCTCAATACAAAGGTCAATAAATAAAATCTATCGAATCTTTTACATATCCAGGAAGCGAAATAAATTCAGGATGTGAAAATTCGCAGAGCTAAAGTCTAGACGGCCTTGAATAAAATGGATATAATCGAGATGTCAGGTCAGGAGCGATATCATATTTGATATGATGTGATATAGCGTACTTCAATATGCCAGTATATTTGTATCTTCGACATATATGAAACGTGTGCTTGAAAGTGAAAACCTTTTAACAATCTATCATTGAAAAGATTTTGGCAACAGGTGTAATTTGTTTTGAAGTTATTTTTTTCTTTACATATTTTATTAAAAATAACTCAACCATTTCAAAAAATATCTCAATGAATAAACGCTTTTCTATTTCCATGAAAATATATATATATATATATATCCCCCCACACTCAGCTGCCGGAGTTTTAACACTTTTAAAAAAGGTTCATTGGGATAACGCTAGCGATCATGGCTCTCCACAATTTCCTATCCTTTGTAGCTCTCAATAAATGTTGTCTTTTTGTTAGCTCTCCTAAACCTTGCTCCGCCATTTACTCATTAAAGCTCGCTAGGTAGGTTTTGTGTTCTTTTCATCTGTTCCTCTTACCTTCAATCTATCATGTGAGTATCAAATTTTCTAAGCCATCTTTCCTCATTATCTTTTCTAGAAATTTCAACTGTTTCTTCCTGGTGCTAAGTATAAGTGTCCTTTTTGTTTTTTCTCTAAAACTTTATCCTTGCTCACAGGTTCAGTCCGTGGTATTCTCAGTATCCTTCTGTAGAACCATATTTCTGTTGCTTCAAGTCTCTTCTTAATCGGAGAGTAGATTGTCCAGCATTCATTGCCACATAAGAGGAATGATATTATGTAAGAGTTCAGCATTTTATTCTTTGTTTCTAACGAAATGTTTATGTTTCTTAATACTTTGATTAGCTTTTAGAAGGCATCTTTCTCTACCCCAATTCGCCTTCAGATTTCACATTCCGTTCTCTGTTAAAACATTTACCAGATATTTAAATTGTTCTAATTGCTTGATTTTGGTATCCCCGATTTGTAATTTGCATGTTGGGAAGTCGATCGACCAAAATTCTTTAAAACTCGACAACGATTTGTTTTTAAAACTAGTCTTGGCATTTTTCTCAGGTTGTCAAAAAACTTTAAAGATTTCCTAGAAACATCCGATCAGTCTAAAAAGATCTATATATAAACTAGTATGCATTATTTTATAACTCACAGAACATGTTAAAACATATGTCTATATTTCCGAGATGAGGTATTGTAACTATTTACAATATTCATGTTGTTCGGACTGCTGTCAGCATCTTTGCTTTCATATTCACGATCTTTGTTACGCTCAAAATGTTTCTTATGCAATTCACTCAGCTCAAGTTTCGAGAGCCACACAAGGCAGAGGGTTACTGTAAAAATGGTAATGATGAATGAAGTGCGTGATATGAATGAAAGTGGCAATGGTAGGAAGTGAAGATTATGAGTCTAAGGAGGTGTTATGGAGTGATTTCACAGTGGAGGCTTGTATTTGTACTAAGTCGGTCCTAAAACAGCTTCGACGTACAAAACGTTAGGAACTTCATATAATAGGTATGACGCAGTAATCTAGTTGGGGTCGCTGATACTTTTAGTATCCGACTAACGGTCGTCCGACATCGACTGACTGACCAACTCCATTGAGTGACTGCCTCGTTACTCTTACTACTCCTACTTATTATAGGTGGGAGAGTCTATTAACTATAGAATAGATGTGTTCCACTATAACAGGAGGATAGATATCGACTGACACTTGACTTGAAGAAATTAAGGTTTTATTGTTCAAGAAAACACCTACCAGGTGTCTCTTCCACAAAGTGGTAGTTCTTGGGGAGAAAAGCTGTCTTAGAGGAATGTTCTTCTTACAAGTGAAACACAGAGGGATATCGGTGAGTCGACACCGTGAGAGTAGTATGGTGTGTCCTAGTCGTAAAGGTCTAAACTGGTGGAATTAAAGAATGACGTTCATCTGAAGATTTGACATGGAAATACCGATAGAGTAGCAATGAGCTTGGAATTTTGCTTCCGTGGGAAAGAAACTACAGGGGGGAGAATAAGTTTCCTCCACAGGAGCGTGGAAAAGTTTTTGGAAGATTATCAAGTCTGGAAGGTTGGTCTAATAGAAGAAAGGTTGGCACAGAATTCACAGAGATATTAGAAGGGAAAATCAACTAAACCATGATAGATTTAAAGAAAATGAACGGACTCATTATATTTGTGGTTATATTTTTTGCCAGTGTTATGTTTCATTTAATTTTTTTACTCAAACATCTGTCTATATTTCGGAATAGGCTGTTGTAACTATTTAAACTATTTACATTATTCGAACTATTGTCCTCATCTTTATTGTCATATTCACGACGTTTCGGCCATTGTACGCTCAGGCCTTCTTCAGGTGATATACGTTGGAGTTTCGGATGGAACCATTTGTTTAGTCCACAGGAGTAGATTGTTCTACTTCCACAAGCCATGCCTTTTCTGGAGATTTCAGTTTCAGATCTCCCTTAGTTATTTCCCTTTAGTAACTGTTATGGTGCAATATCCTCGCACCCCAGTTATGGTCCAAGTTTAGAACCAAGGAAGAACAACACGAACACAAGAGTAGAATAACAAAGATATATCACAACAGAAATATAGTACAAGAAGTTGAAGATTGTTAGTAATGACTGTCCGTCTGGTTTAGAGTGAACTAATATTGTCTCGACTCGTTACACCATTCATTCGGTATTTAGCCCCCCTCCCAACAAGGCCGAGTTTAATGTGCGTTTCCCGAGCCCGTAGGCTCGGCCAAAATATACCCTTTGAACCCGCCTAGACGGGTTCAGGGCCTGTCTACCTCCCCGGACGAAACCCTGCCCTTCGGCAAAGCTTCGTCCGGGTTCCTCTCTGCCAAAGCAGAGAGTTCAACAGTCATGACCTGGTGCTGGTTAAACCATTCATTCGGTATGTAGACCCCCCCCACGAGGGTTGCATGTGGCACAAGGCCGAGTTTAAGGTGGGTTTCCCGAGCCCGTAGGCTTGGCCAAAAATATACCCTTTGAACCCGCCTGCCTACCTCCCCGGACGAACCCCTGCCCTTCGGCAACACTTCGTCCAGGTTCCTCTCTGCCAAAGCAGAGAGTTCAACAGTCATGACCTTGTGCTCGTTGCACCATTCAGTCATTATACCTCTTGAGAGGCGCAGTATTTATAGTCTCAGGAAGAGTCCATTGTCGTTATAGGTAAGTTCCCATAACAGTAACTCAACTCTACAAGTTTCTGTTCACCTCTGCTGTGTCTAGGTATTGAATTCACAACTCTTTCGATCGTCAGCAACGACACATGACCCAGTGGATAAAAGCGTTGGCTGAAGTAATCCAAATAGTGACACCACACCCCTCCATCTCACAAATGTGGTTCATGGTGACATTCAAAGCGGAATGGGATGTTCCATCCCTCCTTTCAAGGGTGGATTTGTTTTTTAAGTTACCTTCCCTTTGCCTAAAGAGGCGGGGGACATACAAAGCAGTAGATGATTTAAATTCAGAGTTTCTTTCTGCTCAACTGGTTACAACCAATTTTTGTTCTGCTATTTTACTCAAAACCCTCTGATTCCCCAGTCCGTGCCGTTAACCATTATTCTATCATGCCTCCTAAGACAACATTAAATCACACAATTCAGCTCATTCTTTTTGTATCTATGGATGCCTAAATTGCTGAACCTATTGGACATGACCTTTACTTTGATCTTTACCGTGAAAGGTCAAAGCCATCATATATAAATATTCAACGACGGTCGTATGACAGGCAACACTCAATTATTACGATAATAATTGATGAATTATAAAATTGCTTGGAGAAATGGTTCCTACAATGACGCAGTATTCAAAGAATTTGAAAAAAAATAGAGTGATACAACTGTGAAGAATTGCAGAAAAATGGTTCCTACAATGACGCAGTATTCAAAGAATTTGAAAACAATAGAAAAATTGCAGCGAATCAAAATTTAAAAAGATGTCTTTGCAGATGTTTTATACGCACATAAGTCAACAAATCAGGTGCAATGCTAAACAGTTATAAGTCGAAATTAATAACTTAAAAGGACCTTCGAAATCACTTTTATCTTTTAGCACCAAGCAAACTCGGAAAAAATGTCTGTGGGATTAGTTTCCTAGCTATTACCCACGACAATGAGCTTAACTATTTTCCTAATGTCACGTTTCTTCAAGACGGGGCCGATCATAACTCTTCACAAACTCCTTTCCTTTTATTATCTATGAATTGTCATGAATCTTTCATAAGTATAGTGGAGTTATTTCTCGCTACCTCCTCCATAATTTCGATGTCATTTGCCTAGAGTGGTCGCCGTGAAAGGCTACAAATGTCACTTTTCTATTTGACACGTAGCTAAGGGTGGATAGGGAATGATGGAGTCATGCCTTTCGTAAGGGCAATAGTAAGAAATCGAACGGAACAGTCCAAACCGGAATTTGAACCTCGACTCGTCGATTGATCTTTCGACGTTTTTAACCGTTACACTATGAAAATACCTGAAAAGTTTAGCTTACGATAGTATGAAGCCTGACAGGAATCGAACAGGATCGAACCCACCACTGTTGAAATACACTTTGAAACGATTTTTTTAACCACCGCAAGAAGCCCAAGATCAAGAAATATATATGTACAGAATTTTCATCGCATGATTTGGAAATGGGCGAAAACGATTTTACAAATACACAAATGTACAGACTGTAATGGTAGAAAGAGAGAAACAATAACAAATGGAAAGGAAAAAAAAGAAGTTTGTCTTGAAATACCGTTGATCCCATGTACGATGTCTTAAGCATCGGAGGACGAAGGGCATTGATGTCAGTGGGGGCCATATTGAAAAATAGTGAAAACTGTCTTGTTTCTCCAACTCCTTCTGGGCGAGGCTTAGAACTTTTTGAACGACCCTTGTACAAAGATTTTTTTTTTGTACGAACGGAAGATTTCAAAGACAGCATAGCTTCTTGCAGGGTTCGAACGCACTACTTTTTTTCTATCTCCGTCGCAACGATACGCACGTGCTTATCTTTCTAACACCATTCTGGTCGCTTTCATAAAACTCACTGTTGAAAGTCGTGAGGCAAACGACCAGAGAAATCAGGCTGGCTTCTGCTGGGGAGATCATTTTGAGCTGCTAAATAACAAACCTGGTTTGTTTACAAGATGAGTGAAAAAAAAAGAGACTCAACCAATGAAAGAACAGTTCGAATGTGTATGTTATCAGCCAAGAGAAAGAGAAAACTGGAATTGTAATTTAATGCCTATTCTTGAGATAAGAAGCATCACATGTGAATCAAGAACAGCTTCCATTCTTGGACAAAGATGAGAAACTCTTTAATAATTAAAACTGACTTGGAACTGGGGATACATTCCATAAAAAATACACCTGCTTATTATGCACAAAATAAATTTGCACATTCCCTAATCTCCACGGTGTACTATTAATACTTTTAGGATAACGTCTTTTGCTCCGTTTTCCTTCGGAGCGTGGGCGAACATAGCTCACCGCATCTTTCTATATTTTGTAGCTCTAAACAATGTTTTAACGTATTCTTTGGTCCTCGCACTGACATTCATTAGGTTAGGAATGTGAGCGATCATGGCTCTCCACAACATCCTGTCTCTTGACGTTTGACTCTTCACTGTATTTCTTTGTTTCTGTTCTGCCATCCAGCTACAGAAACTCGTTAAGTATGTGAGCGATCATGGCTCTCCACAATTTCATGTCCTTTGTAGCTCTAAGCAACTTCTGACTCTTTACTGTTTTTCTTTGCTGTCATCCATTCAAAGACAAAGCCACATTATATGCCTAAAGAATTTCAACTGACTTTTCCTGAGTCTGCGTATAGGTGTTCCTTTTGTTACCATTTTCTTTAAAACGTATTGCTTACTCGTGACGTCCATGGTATTCTCAGTATCCTTCTGTAGACCCACATTTCTGTTGTCACTAATTTTCTTCTCATCCATTGGATAAGAAAATCAATAACATCGTTACTCTTAGGTGCCTAATACGAGGGATTATCATACTAATCGTGTGGGGATAGGAATTTTCATTAATATCGGGGTCTTAATAAAAGAGGGTTGGAAAATCAATTAAAGGGTAAAAAATGCGAATTATTATTCTTAATAAGCTTGTGGGGGACCAAAATTTTACCAATAAATAAATAAAAAATATAAATAAACCTTCCTTTTTCTATTACGCCTCTAATTTTATTGAATAAATTATATTATTGTGTAATTTTGTTAAATATATCTGTTAGAATGAGATGTCAGCATTATCTTCATTTTTTATAGACGACTATTCATCCATCGCACTCTGTATATATTATTTAATATTGTTTATTTCTGGAGGTGATGTAAATATACATCGAAATATGAACATAATTATGAATTTTGTGTTTAGTTTTATTATTTAATGGAGAATCACATGATCTTCGGGATTACTTTGATCCGACACCTACATCCAATCTGATGATAAAAAAATAATTTATTTGAAACAAAACATTTATTTTTCAGCATAATATCCTTCATTGTCAATGCACTTAATTCAATCGTGGATATTAATCACACTGAGCTAACATTGTACATTGGTAACGGTAGTAGTGGAACTGTTTCCAATGATGAAACCATCGCCATTTACTTATCGACGAATCTTTCAGGAAATTAGGCTACTAAAATGCACTAAGCGTTATCGCTTTTGCTAATAGTGAAGCTTACAGCCGCATCATGTTGAAACACCTATTCCGTGCAATCACCGAAGTTAAGCATCGTCGAGTCTGGTCAGTACCTTGATGGGTGATCACTTGGGAATGTCAGGTGCTGTATGGTTGGATGGGAAATTAATGCAAAGGCGAATGGCACAGAATTGTTAATCGGAGAGCCGAGTTCCAATTTCCGGTGAGTTAGTTGTATTCACTTATGCGTAAATGCCCTTAGGAAAGGCATGAAACCACTTCTTCTTTCCCAGCTATGGGTGAATTAATAAAACTTGTATCCCTGAGACTATTATCATCTTAAAAAATGTACTATCTAAAATTATTTTCTGGCTTTAAATAATCCGCAAAAAGTTGATAAGCCCTAAAAAGACGAATTAATATAATACTGATAAGAGTTTCCTTCCAACCTTTTTGGCTTTGGTATTGTGGAACGCTAACAGATTGGTTATATCTTTATTTTCTATTTAAGTTATATGTGTTCCCATTTTGTTGTTGCCGTTGAAAGAGATCAAGTGATTTTTTTTATTTTGTAAAATTCTCCGTTCGTGATTTTGTAGCACCAGCCTGTAGTGTTTTACAGAATGCGAAAGGTCAGGGCTAGAATGGTCAGCCATTGGTCTGAATACCTCGTGGGCGTGGTATTCTGACAGTGACGCATTGTCTTTTTCTGGGTTTTGGATATAAAGCGAAAACGACGCAAAATCAACAGAAGGTCGCAAGAATTCTGAAGCGCCGATACGCCACCCACACCTAGGTTAGTGGCCGGCTAATACCACCCTCAGAAGGACGCTGAGCCAAATTATGACATGCGTTCCTGTGACGTCACTCATCCCACTGCCTCTTTGAATCCAAGCTGCCACTGCTCTCACCTAATAAAATGAATGAGAAAAAGAAATGGCCTTTTTTGTTGTTACCATTTTAGGTAGTAGCGTGGGAGACCCAGATACGACACGGGACGCAAGATGTGTCTGGTGAAGCATCGTCTTTAAGAATCAAAGGAATTATTCGTTTGAAGCCATTTTTAATCATTGATCAGAGAAAACGGTTGTATACGAATGGCAGTAGGATATTTCTGAACGTGTTGCGTACCATACATGAAAATGAAATCCATATGAAAGTCCCGTCTGGACGAGGCTATTTAAGAACATGACTCGAATACTCGGGTTGATATTTTGGTTTCGTTGCATCGTATAGTATTGGACAAAAATTTCCCTAGCTCAGCTTGTCTTGTGTTCTATTCCCTGATAGTGATTCAGGTTCAAAATCCAATTTTAAAATCTGTGTCAATCTAAGAACTTATTGACCGAATTTCGTAATTCTGAGACGGGATGCGACTCAAGGTCGTGTTTAACGTGGGGATCCCGAGCGCGGACTCCCGGGCCAAAAACAACAATATCCCAACCCTACCGATATCTATTCTTTAGTGCAATGGGTGTGCAGCCTCGGGCAGCTGTTTCCCAGCACTGCGCACCTCACAGTATTTATTTTTTTCAGTTGCGTCTCTGCCTGCCCGACCGAACCACAGTTGTGTTGCAATCTGCCCGAAGACAGAGACTCAACTATAAGCCTGTGTATCATGAGTATTATGAAACGGACTGATTTTCAGTTCCCAAACTGAACAACTGTCGTCTTATGTAGCCAGTGTGATGTTTTGATTTAATCTGCTCCCTTCTTCAAAAAAAGAAAAAAAAATTCCAATTTTTTCAATCATTGGATTAAACAGTCCGTTTACAAATAACAAAACAACGCAATACAATCACCTTCCTTACCCACCCACCCGTTTAACGACCCCTGGACTTACGACCAACAATATACATTCGGCAGCAAAGCCTCTGATAGGGAGATTGGCGGTTTTGAGGCGCGTGGAAGCACCTTTTAATTGCTGTTGTTCCAAAGTCTAATCTGACCTGGGTCAGTGGCACTTGTTAAGGTCCAAGCTATGGGAAAATAGTGACCACCCGCCCAAAAAAACACTATGAAAATATAAAAATGCATTTTTATAGTAAAATTATCAGCAATACACTTTTCTATAAAAAAAATTACGAACAATATCTATTAATACTAAAATAACCAACAATACATTTTATGTGTATTTGAAAGCATACAGTTGTGTACAAAAAATGTTTAGATTTCGACTCTAAATAACCCATAGAGGTTGATATGCGCCTCAACAAAATCGATTTTTTAATAAAATTGCCAACAATAAATATTTAAATCAAAATGACCAGAAATACATTTAATCTGTAGTTGAAGGCATACAATTGCGTTCAAAATGTGTGAAATTCGGTATAAAATAACCCAAAGAGGTTTATATGCCGCGAAACAAAATCAACCAATCAACGACCAACTATATAATCACATTAAAAAATGATCCAACCAATCAGTATTAGATGTTATAGTTTGATTATGATTCTTCAAAATGAATCAGATTAAATAAAAGGAATATATAAAGGGAAAAATAAATAAAACATTTACTTGTATGTAAACAGAAGTAATATACAGAATACAGAGTTGATTTTTCACATTTGTTTATTAAACGAATTAAATACTGTTCAATAAATTACTGTACTCTGTAAACTTTGAGAACAAAATTAGAAATGTTACAAATTGAGCAAACGTGATATTACATCTATTGGTAGACAAGAAGCCATTACACGCATATTAAGCCTGAAATAGCGATCATCTACAACTTTTCAATTAGCGATTAGAATGGAACCCAGTTCTTAAGTGAGTAGTAGTTTTAATATTGTACGGCAGTATAAAGGCGAAAAAAAATCATGTGTTGTAAATGCAAGTCAAGAATAAGCCACAAGTCTTGACTGAAGAATCTTTTCGCAGGTTGACGAAAAGATGAATGTAAACAAACACATTTTACTTTCATACATGCACATATAGTGGTAATCTGTCAGTTTCCTGTAGACTATGGCGTCGACGCGGTTGGCTCGGTAATCCTTGTTGTAGACACATGCTCAGTCACATTTTGCATTTCTCGAATACCTGCAGAGCCAACCTGGGGTTGATACTGCAGATATGTTGAGCGGAACTTAGTTTCTGAGAGAGCGCAGATATCCTGGCGTGGTCAACAGTCTGAACAAGGCCAGTACGCTGAAATCTTCGGGCACGATGACTTAGGGCTTCGTGCTGGTGCAAACACTGACGATTCCCGAATACTTCTGCCTATCTAATTTCACTCATACAATGTGGGCTTTTATAAAACTTATAAAAATCAGTATAAATAAAGACAAAATGAAATTTGTTCTTTACCAAGGCATTTCATCCACCGACGGATATTATACGTATTTAGTACTTAAATTTGAAAACCTAACGATATTTTTTATTGCTTCCATATCTGGGTTGATTCATCGCACCCCCCAGTAACTATCTGACACCCCCTGCTATACTCTATGTTTCTAAAAGCAAGATCAGACCAAAAATCGAGTATTGCTGCCATATCTGGGGCTTGTGGGTGATATATTATTTTCACCCCTGCAACCCCTTCCATACAGACGAAACATCGCATGCCTCTCGCTGCTTTATTTACATGTCATGTGTTATGACGAGCTATATCTCTGGGTTCCACCAGCTCTTACATTTACAACAGAAACCCACCAATTGTTGATCCTCTCCATTCCCTTTGTATACCATTAATAAATTCTACTCGGATACATCTTCCCAAGAACTACTGCTTTGCGGAACAGAATCCTGGCAGGATATTTCCCAAATTACTACGATGTTAACCGTTTCAATTCTAAGATTAACCGTTATCTATTTGCCTTCTCTTACGGTCACACAACACTCGAGGCAACGGGTGTATGGCTCTACAGAAGGATTCTAAGGATAGCTGAAATTTCTGGGACACGTAATGAGAAAGGAGGGATTGATGAATCTGATACTGACATGGCGGATAAAGGAAAAACAAAGCGTAACATACCTAGCAGGCTTAAGCAAGCGGATAACGGAACATGGTTTAGGAGAAGTAGCAAAAGGATAAAACATTTATGTCCCGTGTTCCTTCAGAACGTAGGCGATTATGGCTCTCCACTACTTCCTATCCCTTGTAGCTCTCAATAAGTTTTGTCCCATTGCTATTTCTCCAGACCCTATTCTGTCATCCACTTGCTCAAGCCCGCTATGTATGACACGCGTTTCTTTCCCTTGTCTCTCTCTCTCTTTCTGTTCGGCCAGTGTGTATCAGATTCTCCAAGCCCTCCTTTCTCATTACGTGTCCTAGAAAATTCAGCTTCCTCTTCCCGGTGTTAAGTATAAGTTTAATCTTTGTTTGCATCCTCTCCAAAACGTCATCATTGCTCACACGCTCGGTCCATGATATTCTCAACATCCCTCTGTAGAACGTAACATCCGTTGCCTCAAGTCTCTACTTCATCTTTGAGGAGAATGTCCAACATTCGCTGCCGTTAATCTGTGACATTTTTAGGCATTGTGATAGCAAGAACGTCTTGAAAAGTACAAGGTCAAGTGACACAACTTTTAAGGCAGATCCCAGCGCTTTGTTAGAAAGATATCGGGAAGGGAAATTGAATGAAATGGGCAACAGAATACATGAAATTGGAGTCTTCAACCATTCATTTCAACAACGAATATGAGGGATGAGTCAGGCGGAAGAAGCAAAAGTGGATACTGACAGAAACCATTATCATAGGTTCTCAACAAGGCAAAAGTGGTATCAAGTTTTGGGGTGGGATTGTAAACTGTGATGTAAAGAGTTCCAGATGGTGTAAAGAAAACAGCTCAGAGGTACATTGAATTCTTTGAAGGCATAGGTGGAGCTATGTTTCAAGCAGAAGCTAAATCGCGTTTTTTTTATGCACAACAATGCTAAATCACATTAAGCAAAGAAAACAATAAAACGTATTTCAGCGATATCCATTTGATGAGGTGAACGGCTTATTTATCTTGCCATCAGCGATTAGAAACTAGTGGCGCATTCCGTAAATGTGCGGTGGAATGTTATTCTGGGTACTGTGCCGTCGGTTTCAAACATACAACGGCTCATAAAAATCCATGGATGTACGACTTATAAATCTAGTTTCAAGTGAATGTTGTTATAGTTTTGTCGCCATCGAAATGAAACTGTTTTCATTTATGTGGATTTAGCGTGCATTTGCTATTAGAATTTTTGATAGAACATGTAGACTTACAAAAGCCGACAAAAAATAATTGTTGCCTCATCGTAAGAGTGATATATTGTTCCCTATATTTTATAAGTAATATGTGAAATACCCATCATTAACAGTGCGAATATTTTTTTTATATTTCGTTAGAAAAATAAAACGTGGCTACAAATGAGAGGCACAGTGTAGATATAAATAGTTAACAATATTCTATTGAGAGGACAGACTATGCCTATTTCCTCATATGAGAGAAAGTCAGAGAGGGAGAAAGATAGAAAGAGATAATACAATATCAAGTTTTATCTGTTTACCTATTTACATAGAATCGCTCTCGCTCCACATCAATCCCAATATATACATACATACATACATACATACATAAATATATATATTCTTACAAGTGGAACTGTAATGGTATCTTAATTCCAATTGTAAAAAAAATACTCCGTTTAATGAAAACAAACATTGATCGCTTTTGTGAGTCAGTTTTAACATTTAATATTTCAAATCTTATATTGTGTTAAAAGGACTCGCTTGGGTTTTACCAACGGATTACTACCTATATATATATATATATATATATATATATATATATATATATTCCATTCTTACGAAAAAGCGTGGTTGGCTCTACAAAAGCCCACAACACTAGAATCTATAATCAAATCCTATGTTCAGATGATCTGGTAGTTCGTTTCTGATGAACATCGAAAGGAATGGGAAAGTCCAATATATATATATATATATATATATATATATATATAGAGAGAGAGAGAGAGAGAGAGAGAGAGAGAGAGAGAGAGGTGAGAGAGAGCGAGAGTGGGAGGGAGAGAGAGAGAGGTAGATAGATAGACCCATACACACACAGACACACATATATATATATAGGCATATATACATACGTACATATATATATATACGTACATATTGAGACACACACACATATATATATATATGATAAAATATAGTTTTAAGGTATATTATATTTATGAATAAACGGTTTCAAAAATTCAATAAATCTACGTATATATATAAAAGTGGACACATCAATATCAAGTGTTGACATTCTGTTTCATGCTTCAGGCCATCATACATATATATATATATATATATATATATATATATATATATATATATATATATATATATATAAAAAAAGTTTAATGGTCAGAGTCGAATCAAACCAGGAAACAGTAGTATTAAAAAAGTGTTCTATACACGTGTGAAAAAAACAAAAGTAAAAAGAACATGTGGAACTTTTAACTTTAAAAATCCGGAGGTCAGTCGAATTCGCTATCTTGGTTTCAACCTAACCGTAAGGTTGAAACCATGTTAGCGGATTCAGTTTTTTGCTCTTGATTTTTGAAACATGAGAACTCTTACGTAGCGAAGGAATCATATTTTTTTAAAATAATTATAATATATATATATATATATATATATATATATATATATATATATAGTGTGTGTGTGTGTGTGTGTAAAGTGAAAGAGAGGCATAGATACATATAAATAGGCATATATATATATGTGTGTGTGTGTGTGTGTGTGTGTGTAGACATACACACATATAGAGACCCCCCCGAATATATATATATATATATATATATATATATATATATATATATATATACAGAGAGAGAGAGAGAGAGAGAGAGAGAGAAAGAGAGGGAGAAAAGAAAGAAAAGAGCGGGGTGGTGGAAGAGTAATAAAGATAGAAAATGAAAACAATGTCTTTCTTCCCCCCCGTCTCTTCGCGCTGATATTTGACGAAATTAGGAAGAGTTTGAATAATATGAACATAAGTTTGAATTTGCTATTATTATGTTTATCAAGCATCCGTCAACTGAATAACTGTATTGCCATTCGGTTTTCGCACCACAATATTAACAAATAGATTTTTAATTTGTTAGTTCTCTCCAATTGCTTCGTCACATTAAGATACATCTATTTAGCCTTGTTAAATATTGAATAAATTAACAAAAAACAAAACAGATTGTGTAGAGATTTTTATACATTGGCTTTTCTATCAAGATTCAAAATCAAGCAGCAACCCTGTTGCTTCGAGTTGATACCTTTTTACCATCATCATGGACACAGTAGTAGCTGACACAACCTTCCAAGATGACTACCTTCTCACGTAGCGATTCTACTGTAATTGTACAATGCCGTTTAATTTTAACGACTCATTGTCAGTTGAAAGATAATATCCCCTCGTCGTTTCTTTTTCTCTCTTTTATTTATTTATTTTTTTTTACTGTTGCTCAAGCCAGGAAATCAAACGTTTTCCGTTGTAAATAGAAAACGAACACCCACATACGGAATTCATCAAAAATGTTGAAAGACGCCTTTAAATTTAAGGCTCGTTCGTAATTATAAAGATTTTTTTTTCTTTTGATTCCTTTTTGAAAGTAAACTGTGATTCCAAAACAATCACACACACGCACACAAACATGTGTGTATCAGTGGCTTTATCGCCTTGCTTGGGATGAAATGATTAAAGAACAAACAAAACCAACCAAACAAATAATACAAAATCAAAAAAAAAAAAAAAGACCCCTTGTCAACACTGATCACCATTACTAGTTGTGCAACATGCGTTAAGGGGTTATTTATTTACATATATTTTTAAATCGACACCTGCTTTTACGGCCGATTCAGGTCGACGCATGGACGTTGCTGTAGCGGTTTTAGTATGAGAAACAACGTGTAACTGACAAACTGACTGTACAACACCCACATATTTTAAGTCGGCTGCGTAGACAAAGTTCACGTTCAAAACACACACACACATCGAAATAAACGGTTTTTCTTCACGTTTTCATAGCATCGGTAGAGATTTCGATTAGTAATTGCAAAACATTTTGCATCAAATTCACATTCACTCAGCATTGATTTAAAACGGACGAAAGACAATATTAGCTCGATAGATTTTTGATTAAGGTTTTTCTTTTTCCAACGACGTATTGTAATTATTACAATGTGTATTGGTTGTTCAGTTTAAATTTCTTCTTGACAGCTATTTTTTTTAAAAAAAAAAAAGATTTTGTAAACATTTCTCAATTTCGACATTACAAAATACGACAGACACGCGAGAACGTCCTAAGGATAGAACAGCAATAATAATAATAATAATAATAATAATAATAATAATAAGAAGAAGAAGAAGAAGAAGAAGAAGAAGAAGAATTTTTACAAAAAATGATCAGTGAAAAATGTTATGAAGCCATTTCTGAACTTACGTTACCGGTTGGCACCCGGAAGGAAATGTGTATATAACAGAAATCAAGGGAAATAATAATAATAATAATAATAATAATAATAATAATAATAATAATGCCAAAAGAAAACTACGAAACTAGTCCGAATAGAAATACCAGTAAGTTGTAAAATATAGATAAACTTTATCAATCAAATAGTGTAAAATTATAATCACCACGAAATAGTCGAGTGAGTGGGAGGGAGGCGGAGAGACAGCAAGAGATAGAGGGAGAAGGAGGAGAGAAAGATGGAGATAGAGAGAGAAAGAGACTAGAGCAGGTAATTATTGAAAATATTCTAACAGTTTACACAGCAAAGATAACATGTTGCTTGAATTATTTTTAAAGCGTCCGCGAAATTTACGACGTTATTACTACACAATACTTGAAAGTTAGCAATGTTTACAAAAAAACATAAATAAATAAATAAATAAATAAATAAAACACGTCCATTCATTCAGTTTGTAACAAATAATGAAGCATTAAAAATAAAAAGAACCAGGATGCAGAGAGAGAAAAAAGAAAAAACGAAAAATTGGAAAGCAGTCAAGTCCACGCACATCACAGCTTGCGTTGGATATGATCAAATGCTACAATATTCTGTACCTACATTTATGTTCGTTATGGTAACTGTGTACGAGTAGAAAAAAAAACAAACAAACAAAAAAAGGAATACTTACAGTAGAATAACGTCGCAGTAGAGTATCTTTTGATATCTTTTTTTTGTCTATTTTTAAATAATATCCCGACGGTTTCAGTAAAAATATGGAACGAATAGACGTTTTCTAATAACTGTTAACTATTTTGCCGGACGCACACTTTCAGACGATGGACCAGCTGTGTCGAAACGGGAAGTGATAGAAAGAGAAAAGAAAAAGGAGAGAGAGGGGAGGCGGATAGTTCGCTTATACGAACTTGGTTTGTGATTAGTAGCGGTTTAGCTGTAGTGTAGCCTTATGCTTATATATACATACATGAAGAAAAACAGTAATAATAAAATACGGTGGAGTTACTACTGCTTTGTAAAACAAAACAAAAACCTCCGATTCAACAGTTGATTTATACTCCAAATCCGAGGAAAAGGGATAAAATTCGTAAATTCATTTAGAGATCGAAATAAAAGTGTTTACTGGTTCGTAATTCATATATATATATATATATATATATATATATATATATATATATATATATATATATATATATATATATATATATATAAAAAATGGGGAAAAAAGGGTAAATAAAATACTACCTTGCTCTCTGGTTCCGTTAGATAAATTAAAAGAAAAAAAAAAACGTGGTTGAAAGAAGTCGGTCCAAGTGTGTGGAGATATTAGTTGAAACGTTCCAACTGGTTAGAAAGATGTGTTCCAAATGGTAAGGGTAAGGGACAAAACTCGTAGCTCATTGTATGAAGTCACATCTGTCTCTCATGGATGTGTGTACGCATATGAATGTAAAGTATATCCTGTTTGGTGTTACCTATAAATGGATATATCCACTGGATTTCTCTTTCTTTCTTTCTTTTTTTTTTTTTTTCCCTTTTTTTGAATGGCCAAAGAGACAGTGTTTGCTGGCGTCATAAGAATGGGTGCGTAACAGCACCGATGAGTAGGAAAAGGCTGGGAGCAGATCCTCTCTCTCTCTCTCTCTCTCTCTCTCTCTCTCTCTCTCTCGCTCACACATACGCACGTACGAACAGGCGCGCGCACACACACTTACTGAGTTACGTAAACAGATATAAACAGGCAGACATACACGAGCAGTCACGCACAGATAGATAGATAGATAGATAGATAGATAGATAGATAGATAGATAGATAGATATGACCAGAGATAGATAGATAGATAGATAGATAGATAGATAGATAGATAGATAGATATGACCAGAGATAGATAGATAGATAGATAGATAGATAGATAGATAGATAGATTGTTGAACAGACTGTCACATATTCCTAGTTACAAACGCACACTGCGATAGATAGATACATATGAACACTCTTCCACATACGCAGTCACATACACACACAGATATACATACGTCCAGTCACATACACAACACGCACGCACGCACACACACACACACACACACATATATATATATACACACACACATATATATATGTGTGTGTGTGTGTCTGTGTGAGTGAGTGTGTGTGAAAACAACATTCTAAGCTGGAGCTAACTTATAGCTTGAAGTTATATGTACGTACGTATGTATGTATGTATTATCTAATTATCTATCTATCTATCAATCACTTTAGACATATTCTGCATATATATATATATATATATATATATATATATATATATATATATATATATATATATATACAGAATATAGGTAGATAGATAGATAGATTGCGGAATCTAAGAACCCAGTTCGAATTCGAGTCATTACATTCACTTTCGTGCTATTACCCTTGGGAAAGGTATGAATGCATCTTTTTTCTATCCCCCAGCAATGGCTAAATAGCAGGAGAGACAGATTTGATAGCCTTGGGTGGCAACCTGTCTAGGAGAAGCAAACCTCGGTATTCAAATTTCTCTGTAGTTTGGCGATGCACATCCAATGCAGTTAAGGAAAGGATCGTTCACACTGACTCCATGATCCCGACTACGGTTGATTCATCTATATTTGAGGGATTTCATAGTAAATGCGGGCCGTTTGTTTACTTGTTTCGACAAATTTCAAACTTCAGGGATTTGGACGGAACGGTTTAAGAATTAGCGTCACGGCAAAATAATTAGGTCAACCATGTTTACATTCTGTTCATAACGGTTTATGTTCTCTTCAAAATTAAAGGCATGAAACCGTTTTCCCCTGTGAGCTCTCACATCACCGGTTATCTTGACACAAAATATCTTGTCGCTAAAGATGCATTCCAAAAGCCAGGCAGAGTATTATGAGACAGGAGGATTTCGTTGGTAAAAAAAAGAAAAGAGTACTGAACTGCTACGTGATATCTGTCCTCCTTAAGGCAGCGAATGCTGGACGGTCTCCTCAAAGATGAAGACGAGACTCGAGGCAACGAGGGTATGGGTCTACAGAAGGATGCTAAGGATACGATGGACCAAATATGTGAGCAACGACGAGGTTTTGAAGAAGATGCAAACAAGGAGGAAACTTATACTTAACATCAGGAAGAGGCAGATGAAATTTCTGGGACACGTAATGAGAAAAGAGGGTTTAGAGAATCTGATGCTCACATGGCGGATAGAGGGAAAAAGAGACAAGGGAAAACAATGCGTAACATACCTAGCAGGCTTAAGCAAGTGGATGACAGAACAGGGTCTGGGAGAAGTAGCAAAAAGACAAAACATATTGAGAGCTACAAGGGATAGGAGAAGTGGAGAGCCATGATCGCCTACGTCCTGAAGGGACACAGCACATAAAAGAAGAAGGTGGTTGACAGGTGGTGGGAAGAGAGGGTACTTGAACAGTTTGCGCTTCAGTACATACCTTATTTATTTAAGCAGTAGTATAAAAAAAGTCGTTACCGCTGTTGTTAACCTTCAAAGGGACCGCATGACTAAAGTTGGACCAAACTCTTATAATAATTATATTTTTTTACAATAATTTTCAATTTGTATAAGGCCCAAGAGCCACTCGAAATAGAGGTTTACAGAGTAGGAGGCACAGTTTATGGGGATATGTAGGGAAGATAACGGTTTTCCCTGGACTTGAACAGGTTAAAATTGTAGTTATCTGGGAAACATCCCCTGCTCGGGTGGAACTTACATTTCACAAAAGAATTACGAAGGGAATGGGGGTGATTCGCTACAATGTGCGTGGCATGGCAGGTCTTAGACACGTGGTTAAAACTGGTGAAATTAAGGAATGGTGTGCGTCGAAAGACTTTCCATGGAAATAGAGTTAGAGTAGCGAGTAACTTCCGACGATTCGTCTCTGGGAAAGAGGTTGACGTTTAGAAAATAATTCATTGTAAACAAATACAATTTTTCACTCTATCAAAACTGGAAAATGAAGACAGGACAGTTCCTATGCATATATGGCCTTTTCGGTGTTAATATTTTTGCAGCTTAAAGCTGGCTAGAAACTATGAATCCGGAAGAGAGGTCCACAAGCGTGTTCAATGTTTTATTGTTTATAGCGATTTTCCAAGTGTAGCTTAGATGAGGCACATTCGTAATTGTTCGAACGAGACCAGTTTGCTAACCATTACACCGCTTCGGAGTGCCCCGTACCATTGTTTATAAGTATTTATTAAAATTAGCTTCTTTTTTTTTATCCCGTGACCCGTATGGTCATTGTGGCGCCATGTGTACTGCAGCCACAGTAGAAGGGGGTTCTTGATAAGCTCCGGAGGCGGATATGCAATATAATTGGCCCTGTTCTGGCATCTCGTCAACAGTCGCTCTCTCACAGACGCGCCGTCGTCTCTCTTTGCCTTTTTTTTACAAATACTTTCATGGCAATTGCTCCAAGGAGCTGCATTCACTGGTTCCCAGACTTCATGAATTCAAGCGCCCTACGAGGCTGGCATCCCGCTCTCACCCTTTCACTGTCGAAACTACTAAATGCAGCCGCCTCTTCTACTCCAATAGCTTCATATCTCGCACCTCTCGCTTGTGGAATTCCCTTCTCTATTCCAGTTTCCCTTGAGAGCTATAATCTCCAACTATTCGAATGTAATGTCAATCGACATCTCCAGATGCTTTAATCTATCCACTATCCTTCTCCTCATCCTTTCTTCTATCACTCCTATCTGATCTTGCTCCAAATCTTCTGTAACCCCTTGCGTCCTAGTGGCTTCCCGCCTTGCTTGGGGTGAAACGCTTAAAAAAAAAAAAAAAAAAAAGTGATATTTCTCGGCCAAAATATAAAGACGGAGCCCAACCCACTCCAGGTCAAAAATTAGCTTAGCTGACACATGACCAAGAATATAGAGCACTTGGTGAGCAACGTTAACTGCAGTTGTAATAATCGATGAAACTATTGGAGCAAACGTTGACTGTTTACATGTGTACGTCTTCCGTAATGGCATTAGTGTAAAGTTGTTAAGTAAAAGATCCAATTAGGAGAACACTGTTGGAATTGCTAAGTAACCTTGACATATTTGGGAAGGATATTAGAATAATACAGAACTTATAATGGGAGCAAACCGCCTGCAATCCGGATAGAAAATGAATTTACAAAAATAGAAAGTGGGAGGGTGAGACAAGGATGTGTCGTCTCACCGGACTTATTCAACATATACAATGAGGCAAGTCTGAGATAATTAGAACTCCTACCAAGATTTATTATTAACGGCCACAATTTTAACAACATAACACATGCTGCTGACACAGTGTTGATAGCAGACACAGAAAGGAAACTAAAAAATTCCTAATGAAGGAAAACGAGAAGAAAGGACTAAACGTCAATTACAAGAAGACAGAATAGATGGTTGTTAGCAAAAGGTACAGGCCAACATGAAAATTACCAATTGGAGATATCAAAATCAAACAAATACAACAAGTTAAATACTTGATTAGTGTTTCCAGAGAGGACGGCAAATCCGACACTGAAATTGGGATAGCGAAAGATGCCTTCCAAAAGGTAAGCAATGTATTACGGAATAGGAAAATTTTGTTGGAAACAAAGAAAAGACTACTGAACTATAATAAAATATCAGTGCCCCTATATAGCAGTGAATGTTGAGCAATCTCCTTACTGAAGAAGAAGAAACTTGAAAAAATAGAAATGTCGTTTTACAGAAGGATGGTGAGAATGTGTGAGCAAGGACGGAGTTATAGAGAAAATGTAAACAAAAAGGACATTTAACTTAACATCAGAAATCAGAAAGAGAGTTGAAATTTTCTAAAAGCTTTTCGCTATCAATTGAGCACTCTAGTAGCCGTAATGCTTATATCTCGTATATAAGGTGTTAAAAATTCCCTTTCTCTGCTGCGTGGGCTGATGGTCTAATGGTTCGGGTTTCGATCTTGGCTTGAAACAATCTCATATCTAGCCACATGATCTGTGATACAGCGAGTCTATGGATGACTATATATATATATCCAAGTATATGATTGGTGTATACGGAATAAATTCCAATAACCAAAAATGACTATTCTTAAAAGAGTGCTCAATACAGAGTAGAGCGAATATAATTATTTATTTAAAAATTATAACATAAATATGTTATAAAATCACTACAAAAATAGCCATTTTGTTTCAACACCTCTGGTGTCTTATCAAATGATGATATTGAATGGAGAGAGAGGGAGGGAGAGAGAGAGAGAGAGAGAGAGAGAGGAGGTATAGATATAAACAAGTGTAGGCACAGAAATCAACATTGCATGGTGACCAATCACCATGCGTTGTTGATTCCTATGTCAACGTTGTTTATATCTATTATTGATTGTAGTCACATACAATGAATAGACTAAAGACTGATCGATAAATAGATATGAAAAATCTGAGATTAATATTTGCATAGCTTTGTTTCCTGAGTAATAAGGTCAACTGAGTGTGTTGGAAGTTTTTTTATGCGGACAGAAAATCAGCATATAAAATCCTTGCTTTCTTGGTGGGTTCCAATTCCGAATACTGGCAATGAGAGGAATGACGCTACGATATTAAACATGAGATATGTTTCTAAGTTTAAAGCATTAAAGGTGATTCCGATAAACATGTCAGTACACAATATTTGATTAGTAAACGGGAAGTGCTGATTTGGTTTAATGATTGTGATTGCATCCTGTCAGTATTGACAATGAGTATAACAGCTTCATGCTGCGACTGTCTGAACTGGGAAATTAATTATGGGAGAATGGTTTTCACTTATTCTTACTTTTCTCCGTCGATAATCCTATCAGTGACGAGATATTTTTAAATTTCGGAGAACACTGTGAGGAAATAAAATATTTACTAAGCTTAATCTAGTATGGCATAAGGTTAAATAGTTTGGAGAGGGATCAGCGTTCGATTATTGAGGTCGGTGGCAGCTATGTGTCTATTTCACCTACTAAACAGGTTTGACAAGGCTGGTTTACATATTTGGCGTCTCACTGTATGGTGTGAACGAGCTTATCTTTTGCCTAGTGAGTTTGAACCTCACCAGGTATCCAATTATTAAACTGCAAAGTTTTACTTAGCTTTCTCCCAAGAATGGCTAATTTGTGGTGTAGGCTCCCGCGTGGATGTTTCCTGAACACTGCCAAACTTAACCTCTTCAAATCAAGGGTCAATCGTTATCTCTCCTCCTTGTCCTCATAATTAAACTTCTTGTCACCTCCTCTTACATTTATATCACACACCAGTAACACTTTGAGTGTTAGACTGACGGCCATATCACGTTGAAACATTGGTTCCCGTACGGTCACCGATGTTAAACAACGTTTAGTCTAAATGGGTGACCACTTGGGGATGTCAGGTGCTGTAAGCTTAGATGTGATATGGATAATGGCTCGGAATTGTTAATCGAATAGCCGAGTTCCAATTCCTGTTGGGTTCGTTATATTCACTTACGCGCAAATAACCTTGAGAAATATACGAATCCATCTCTTCTCCCCCAAGCTATGGGTTAATTAGTGAGAACTGTATATCTCCCCGCAAAATTCTTACAATCTAGAATAACTTGCAAAGGGTTGATAAACCGGAAAGAATACGAATCAGTCAATCAATCTTTTTTGAGTGCCTCTTGGGATTTTTATTGGGTGAACCTTAGCACAAAAAAAACAACCCCCTCCCCCAAAAAAAACAAAAAACAAAAAAAAAATAAAAAAAATAAACAAAACAAAAAAACCAAAACAAAAAACAAAACAAAAACAAAACACAAACCCGTTGTTTAGACCAGCGGTCGCCAAACTTTTGAACTTCATGGACCACTCAATATATAATTTTAAATTTGTCGAACGATTAATATACATTTAGAAAAAAAAGGTAAATATATTTATATAATAATAACAGGAAAACATTTATTTTATTAATATGAAATGTGGTCATTAAAGGTGACAAAGTTATAGTGTAATTATTTAAATAAAACAAATTGAAAATTTGTGATTTATTCAAGTTCATTAAAAAGATTTTTTGATTTTTTAAAAATATTCTGCTAAAATAATTTTCGTGTACGAATGCTTATGAAATTGTATCTGTTGCGTAATCCGATTCTTGAAGTTTCTGCTATTACTCTGTTGCTATGCCATGTTTGTAGAAAATTATACAAGTAAACCATCCAATAACTACTTATCAACAGTAATAGAAAGAAACTATTCAGTAACAAATACGGAACATTGCTTGAAAAGTCATGTTAAGTTATACTATGACTGGATGATGTCACATTTGTGTACTTGTGTACTCGTGTTTATTTCGAGATTACATAAGGTCTTGAACGTATATATATATATATATATATATATATATATATATATATATATACCATCCATAATACGTTTTGTTATTCGTCATTTTTGAATCTGAAGCTTCATAAAAATTGAAATAATGTCCCATTTTTTCTGCGGGCCATCAAAAACTTTGTACGGACCCCCAGTCGTCCGTAGACTACTGGTTGGCGACCACTGGTCTAGACAACCATTGTTACTATAGAGTGAATTCGATTGTTACATTTGTGTTTATGTGCCATTGGATAAATATCTGGTTGTTCATGTATTTTTCAGAGTTACCTATCCGGCTTTTAAAATAATAGTTGGAGATACCAGCTATTAACGATTACAAGTTGCAAATGGCAACAGAAAGCAGATTTCTACTCGGAACAAGGAAAAGACAGGTAGAATTCCTTGGATATATAATAAGGAAAGAGGGTTTGGAAAAAGTTTAATTCTTCACTGGGTACATTGCAAGCAAGAGAGAGAGAAAGTCTGTAAGCCATTAACCTGACGGGTTTGTTTGAAAGAATGGCACACGGAGCCTTTATAAAGGATGGAAAACTGCTAAGGATGGGAAGTTATGGAGGGCCACTATCGCCTAAGTCCTGACGCAACATAGAAGATGGAGAAAATGCTATAAAAATGGTGCGTGTCTCCCTACGTCGTTGTATATGCTGATTTTCTAAGCGTAACATAAATATGGCACAAGGCCGAAAGCATGAGGCACCCAGTGAGGATCGAATTCACTACCTTGTCCTAACTGATCTAGCTAGACAAGCTTGCTAACTATTACACCAGGTCGAGGTGCCACAATATATATATAGTGATTTTCCAAGCTTAGCTTAGATGTGCTACAAGGCCGAAAGTAGGGGTCACTTTCACAACTCAGTCGAAATTTTTCTAGCGAAACAAGCTTGCTAATCATTGCACCGCCTCGATGTGACCTGATTTAATAAGCATAGCTTAGTTGTGACACAAGGTCGAGATTAAGGGGCACCCAGTGAGGATCGAACTCGCTACTTGATCTAGAGAGACAAGCTTGCTAACCATAACACCACGTCGAAGTGACCAAACGTAATTGTGTATGTCTAAAAAACAGTAAACATCAAATGAACGGCAGCTATTACGATGATCTGACAAACAAATCATTGGTGTATTTCGTTTCATATTCTGTAAGTGTTGCAAATAAATGGTTTTTAAAGCATGAATACATTAACTATATTCTTTTTTTTTTTACTGAAAGAAAAAAAAGACAAAACAAAACGTCTTTCTGTGGTGACATGAGTTCATATTGACAATACGTTTGTTTAATCACAAAATATTTAAAAATGCGCGCTTTTATCTACCAGTATTATATATGTGGTTAGGTAAAAATTGCATGTTGGTTTTCTATAGCGACAAGATGTATAGGTAAGTTAACGATGTATTTAAATATAAAAAAAATGAAGCAAAAAGTAAAGAAAAGACGTGTTTTGATTCACGGTGACGTAACGTTCGTCTGTGTGCCTGATGAGAAGGGAGAGACCGAAGTAAGGAGACTAAAACGTCAGAGTAACTTTTGTTAGCCCTACGGGTGTCTGTCCCATAGAACGTATATACATGTTTCTTTTTTTTTTAAATTTTCTCTCTCGTTCTATAATTCCGTTAAAAATAAACTAGAATACAAGCAATGTGTCCGAATGACACCTTTTATTTGTACCTACCACCTAAAGCACACTATATGTATTTTAAGAAGGTTTGTTCGTTACTTTTAAAAAAATGTCATTATGAACTGATTTGAACGTGAACAAAACAAAGGCTATTATTGTCTGGATTGATGGCTTTATTTTTTTTAATTATCTCTACCTTCAAGTCTTCGAATTATAAAAAAGAAAGAAACACAAAACAAAAACAAAAAAAATACAAGAAAAAGAAAAACGAGTAGTTCTCATAAAATTAATTACGTATCTATCACTAAGGTGGATGAACTTTTGTTTCATTTTGATTAATTTAATACAAAGAAAAAAAAAGGAACATGTGTTATTATAGTCTTTCATTCTTTACTTGTTTTAATAAAGGCGTACGCGCGCGTGCACCCCGGTTAGAATATGTTGAACACTGTCAAAAAGAGATCACAAGTTTAAGGTCCCAAATTATCCCAACTGCTGTGGTGAGGGCACTCAGTCAGCTACATCAAAATACTGCTATCAACCGTTATGAATTGGGAGACGCTAAACTACGAAATCGCCAAATATCAAACCCATTTTGAAGGCGACATATAGGGTTTTTTTTTGGGGGGGGGGTTTACATTCGACATTGTAATTTTAAAAGTAAAACTATCGATTTCATGAACGAACATAGTTATAAGACTAGTCAAGTACCTATGTAAATGATAAGCATATGTATGTTTCTCTTTGGGTGTGTATCTTAATTAACATGTCTTTTATGTGTGAATTATACAGAAATATATAATAAACAGTATGAAAAATATTTTGCTTAACGTATAAATCCATATAAACTATATAAGCCGTCTTCATGTGCAGAATAAAGTGTATGACATTTTGGGCCTGGTAAGAAGGACCTGCCTGTCTTTCTCAAATGAACAAAGCTGTTTGAACAAAAATACATAATAATACGTACGCAAGTGTATATATTCCTCCGGGGGTCGTAGTGGATAATGTACGTGGTTATGTCAGTGACGGTTATGTATTACGAACCGAAGTGTATATATATATACATTTAGATATGTATATATATATATATATACATATACGTGGATATGTCGGATATATAACTGGTATGAAAAATCCGTCCCGAGTTGGTTTGAGGTTTCGTCTTGAGGCAATTCACACATACACACACACACGGGCAAAATGCTTCTTGTTGTCACGGGTCCTCCGTGTGCTGCCACAATAGTTAGTAGCAGTAATACTGGCTGTCTGCTGAGGAAAGGGAAGAGCTAAAATGGGAGGGAAAAAAAAACGAAAAGGGAGTAATTTTATTGTGGACGTAAGTCGAAGAAGGAGAAAAGAGGTAAGAGCAGGAGGAGAATTTAGGCGAGTGTAGGAGAGAGGGAGAGATATGGTGTAACGTAAAGGAGATGAAGCGAGAGAGGGATAGAAGAAAAGAGAAAGAGAAGCAGAGTTATAATAGAGAGGGAGAAGAAGATCGTGTATCTTTTATGAATGAGTGAGCCAGAGAAGGAGACATGATAAAAATATATGAGTAAATATAAGGACTAAAAATAAAAGATTGGATCGGAAATAGTGGAGAATATAATAGAAGAAAAGGTAGATAGATATGAACAGACTAAGACAGACAGATATCAGGATAAATATGGCAAATTATATATAGCATAATTATACATACTTACAGATAGATAGATAGATAGATAGATAGATAGATAGATATGACCAGATTGAGATAGATAGATAAATACAGCAAATTATATATTGCAAAATTATACATACATACATACAGACAGACAGACATAGATAGATAGATAGATAGATAGATAGATAGATAGATAGATAGATGTAAGTAGGTTATAATAGCTAGTTGGCTAGTTAACTCGTTACGTAGCTAAGATAGTTAAATTGATAAATATGAACAGACTGACATAGATAGATAGGTACGAACAGACTGAGATAGATAGATAAATAGATAGATAGATAGATAGATAGATAGATAGATAGATAGATAGATAGATAGATCTAAGTAGGTTTTAATAGTTGGCTAGCTAACAAATTAGGTAGCTTAGATAGATAGATAGATAGATAGATAGATAGATAGATAGATAGATAGATAGATAGATATGACCAGATTGAGATAGATAGATAGGTAGATAGATAGATACAGCAAATTATATATAGCATGATTATACAGACATACAGACATACATACATACAGACATACAGACAGATAGATAGATAGATAGATAGATAGATAGATAGATAGATAGATAGATAGATAGATAACCTCTTCAAGTCAAATGTTAATCGATATTTATCCTCTTTAGTTTCCTAATTTCCACTTCCTATCACCTCTGCTTTTGTTTATATTACGCACCTCCTTCATGAACTCTCTAACTTGTGGCTCTCGAGCCTTGTCATGCGTGACATTTAGTATAAAAGATGTATCAAGATAGATAGATAGATAGATAGATAGATAGATAGATAGATAGATAGATAGATAAAATTGTGGACCTTGTGAAAGTAGAAAAAATCATGAATTTGAAAAGAAAGAAAGAACGAAAGAAAGAAAGAAAGAAAGAAAGACCACCAGTACGGAAAGAGAAAGAAAAAAGAAAGAAAGAAAGAAAGAAAGAAGGAAAGAAAGAAAGAAAGAAAGAACAAGGATATGAAAAGAAAGAAATAAAGAAATAAAGCAAGAATAAAAGTTATCAACAAGAACGAAGGGACGAAAGAAAGAAAGATAAGAGTATAGAAAGAAAGAAAGAAAAAAGAAGGAAAGAAAGAACAAGGATATGAAAAGAAAGAAAGAAAGAAAGAAAGAAAGAAAGAAAGAAAGAAAGAAAGAAAGAAAGCATAAAAGTTATCAACAAGAGCGAAGGAACGAAAGAAAGAAAGATAATGGTATGGAAAGAAAGAAAGAAAGAAAGAAAGAGAGAAAGAAAGAAAGAACGAAAGAAAGAAAGAAAGAAAGATGGCTCACTGAATGATGTTAAAAGATATATTAAATAATCGAAAGCAGAAACCTGGAAAGATAAAGGGCAAGAGAACAAAACAACAACAACAACAACAACAACAACAACAATAATAATAATAATAATAATAATAATAATAATAATAAGAAGAAGAAGAAGAAGAAGAAGAAGCAGAGCAAGACAAAAAGCAAAAAAGAAATATTGAGGACAATGACAAGATTAGGTTAAACAAAAATTTCTTTCGCTTTAATTCGTGAAAGGCGAAAGAGTTTTTCTTCAAAGTCTGGCTCCCACTGCCCAATGTTGATGATATTTTAGACTTTAGTCTTTATTACAATGACTACTACTTCTGGCGACTAGTAGCCAGAAAATATGAATAGCCACAGTTATAATTTCCACTTATGAATGACTGCTTCAAGTGTCGTTACTATTACGACTACTTGTTATTTACTTGTTGTCGGCGCACACACGCACATGCAAGCGTACGCCTTAGCATTTTTAGCGGTAAAATCGTTTTTTTCATAAACAAGGCATCGCCAATCTTTGATTTACATCCCATCGTCATTACACATTTTTTCTTGTCTTCAATAGCAGTTTTAGAAAAAAAAAACTATAGGTATTATTTCTGAATAAGTACTTATTGCCTTCTCCAAGTGTCGGAGCACACGTTTAGTCTTGAAAACACTTGCAGCCATAATGAATTGCAGGATTCTCCTGTGAATGCGCCAGAGCAGAGTGATTCAATACGTATTTCCTAAGCTTATATAAGTCTGGCACAAGGCTGAATGGAGGTCAGGCACTACAGTAATCAAAACACGTCGAACTAGCCGAGTAACATGCAACACCCTTATTTACCAATCTTAGCTGAATGCGACACAGGGTTAAAGTACTGGGCATACAGTAGGAATAAAACCTACAAGATTAACGAATAGGTTTGCAAGTCGACTTTGCTAAGCAACGCACTACAGTAGACGTCCATTAAGCTTAGTTTAGTGCGACACAAGACAACAACAGTCAAGTACACCATGAAAATTCAACATCAGAAGAGTTTCCAAAGCAACGTGCTATGGTACACAGCTTTAGATATTCGCTAAGTTTAACACGAGGCTGCTGTAATGGGACATTTATTAAGGACTTACGTTAGTCGCGGAGTCAACTACAAATCGAGCTTGCTAATCAGTGCGCTACAATAGACACCCGTTGAGATTTTATAGGGGTGTTGGTAATGGTAAGACTAATATTAACCGTTGTTCTACAAGGAAACATTTAGCATTCATTGACTAAGCAGCTAATACTGCTGTCAGTTAAAATTTATGAAATCATTCTCTTACAACGATTTTTATTTTAGGAGTAAAGAGTTTCTCAAGTCCAGTAGCTGTTATCGCTCTTTCGAGTACTGATGGAATTTTCTTTCCTGACCTTTTATTTGAAGTAGTGTTGAACGCTAACATCTTGATTATATCATTACTTTCTCTTCTCAAGTTCAGTAGCTGTTATCACTGTTAGACGATTACTGTGTAGAGTTGTATTAATGTAACAAAGGACAAGATAGATTGAAAGATAGCTAATTTCAGACTTGAAGAAGCGAAGATTTAATTAACGAATAAAATGTCAGAGTTCAGGTGGGGACTTTTGGGAGTATAGAGTAGACTTTAGAAGAGACTAGAAACCCAATCCTAAATGGAAACAAGGGATAGACCACTACTCCTGTTCAAAAAAACCGAGGGGATATGAACCGGACGATAGGCAAACCTATCTACACCATACATGACATCCATATTAAAGTCTCGAATCGTGAATATATGAACTTAGCTGTTTCCATACAGGAAGCATTCGGCCTTCATTGGCCGAAGAGTTAGCGTTATTGCTGGCAGAAATTTAGAAATTCTTTCTTTTAAAAATGTTTTCAGAAATTAGACATTACTATAGTCAATATATTCTGAATGGGTTCCTATATTAAAATCATTTTCAATGCATTCCTATAGCAATGGTAATGATGAGATTGACCGTTTCCATACAGGAAACATTCGACATTCATTGACCGAACAATTAGCGTTACTGTCGATTGGAAATTATAAATTAATTCTCTTAAAGCTGTTTTCCAGAAATTAGACTATACTACAGTCAAATCATTTTTAACGGAATCCTATATTAAAATCATTTTCAATGCATTCTTTAGCAAAGGTAATGGTGAGATTGGCCGTTTCCATACAGGAAATATTCGACATTCATTGACCAAACAGTTACAGTTATTGTCGATTGAAATTCATAAATTCTTTCTCTTAAAACTGTTTTTCAGAAGTGAGACATTACAATAGACAATTCAGTTTGAATGGATTCCTATATTAAAATCATTTCTAATGCATTCCTATGGCAATGGTAATGATGAGATGAACCGTTTTCATACAGGAAAACTTCGACCTCCATTGAGCGAACAGTTAGTGTTAATGTCGGTTGAAAATTATAAATTCTTTCTTTTAATACTGTTTTCCAGAAATTAGAGTTCCCAAGTCTACTAGCTGTTATCGCTAGTTCTTGTATAAATGCAGTTTCCTTCCAAACCTTTCGTTTTGGGTAATATGAGGAGTCAGCATGTTGGTTATATCATTATTTTCCTTTCGTGTTACATATGCTACCAAATTTTAGTTGTTGCTATTGTTGGAAGTCTTCAATTGACGTGGATTTTGTTATTTGATAAAACTCTTTCTGCCTTAGTAGCGCCAGCCTATCTCTATTTTTATAAAAGCAATTTTTTACTTGCTCTGAAGAGACTGCGGTGTGTAGATGAAGTTGCATGCCAAATCCTGACTCCCCACCATGGCATCCATATGAAATTTTCGATCTGATGAGGTTATTTAAGAACATGCTACTTGTTTACAAGTTAATATTTTCGTTTCCTAACGAGTAAAGGAATGCTGGACTGTTACGAGATATCTATCCTCCAATATGCAAATGAATGCTGGACAGTGAATGCTGGACAGTCTCCTCACAGATAAAGAAGAGACTTGAAACAACAGAAACCAAAAAGAGTGTACTGAACTGTTACGTGATATCTGTCCTCCTATATGACAGTGAATGCTGGGCAGTCTCCTCACAGAAATGTTCCTTTACAGATGGATGCTGGGGATACCGTAGACCGAACATGTGAGCAGCGACGAAGTGTTGAAGAAATGAAAACAAAAAGGTAAGTAATACTTAACATCAGGAAAAGACAGTTGAAGTTTCTGATGCACATAATCAAGAAAGAGTGCTTGGAAAATCTGATACTCAAAAGACATATGAAGGGTAAGATGAACAGAGGAAAACAACGAATTAGTGATCTTGACTAAATGCATGGCGGAACAGGGCTTAGGAGAAATAAAAGAGACACAAAATTTATTAAGAGCTACACGGAACTGGAAGTTGTAGAGAACCTTGATCTCTTAGGTCCTGAGTGAATATGACTCATAAAGAAACATCTTATCATGCTGGTAAAAAGTACTCCTATGTTCAATTTCCTTTTCTACTAATTTTATTAAATTTGTATTGACAGATCCATACACCAAAGTCTTTGAAGTGTTTAGAGTTTATGGATTTCCTATTGTGATGTTTTTTAAGATGTTTTCAGGCTTCTCTTTTGGAAAGATTTAAGTCCAAACTTCTTGGTACACTTTGTAAGGAATCCCGATATTTTATACCAACTATGAAGACCTACGCCATCAGCAAAGCTCCCTCCACCCTCTGCAGTTACCCACTTTTGTTTATTAGACAGTGAATTGTGTCACTTCGTGTCTTCCATAGCTTGCCTGACTTTTCGGCTAACCTGATGAATATTAATCAGTGTTCTTAAATTTAAAAATTTTGAAAAAAATAAATACAGACACAATTAATATAGGAAGTAAACTTTTAAGAATTGTGGTAAAATTTAAAACTTTTTTTTTCTGGGTACCATGATTTTCTACGGGTATATTTTTTTCACGATAAGGGAGTTCGAGTATTTGAAATATTCACAGAAATGGATACGTGTTTGATACAGAGAAAGTTTATGCATTTTAATGTATCTCAGTGCTCAAGGTTTACAGAAGAAAAAGAAATATTAATGCATTGGCATAGTGAACGTGGAATTGTAGGTTTCAGTTGTCGGCGCGCCATTACTTCTCTTGCCGCTTCGCTTATCTGTTTCGGTAAAGGGAATCATTTCTGTTGAGATATGTGTCAACGAGATGAAATTTTTGTGTTGACTGACTACAACCTATTGCAAGAAGTCTCGTAGTTTTTCTCCTATATTGAACCGAGAATTTATTGAAGCCATCAGCGATTGGTCAAAGTTTCTTTATTCTTTTATACCTTGTGATCTGATTTTCGGCAATTGAAAAAGAAATTATTTTACATTTTATTTTTGGAAGCTTTTTTTTCTTAGAGACTGTCGTGCTTACACACTCATATATATATATATATATATATATATATATATATATATATATATATATCCTGTATTTGTGCGCTTTTACATTGCATTTTAATATTCAGGGAGTTATGTGTCATGCGTGATACACGCTTAGGCGATTGTGTAACTTTCGATACATGAGTGACGAAGCAGATTTTTTCCTGCAGTAGGTTGCCATTTCTTTCTTCAGTAGACGAGTTGCCATCCAAGGCTATAGTTTCCCCAGAAACTGTAACTAGGTCTGCAGTATAAACCACAGGTAGGGTCTATGTTAAGCCTAGTTGGAGAAGAAGAGGATTCATAACTTTGCCAAGGGTATTAGCACGTAAGTGAATGTAATGGATTCGACTGGTTTCGAACTCGGCTGTCCGATTCCTCAGTCCAAGCCGTTATCAATTACTCCACCGTGCCTAATACAATTTATTTAGTTTAACCTACTATTAAGATCAGTCTATAAAAGGATTATAGACGCAAGTACGCATACACACTAATAAACATACACACACTCGAAGTCTATCTCCCTCACTCCAATTCAACTTCCATCTACCAGTCTAGTAACCCTTTCTCTCTTTCTTTCTCTCTCTCTCAATCTCACCCTGAATGCGAAAAGAAAGGTATGCAAAAGATGAAGACTAGATAAATGTATGTATATGTATATATGGCTACTAGTATTGGAGCGGTTAGCCAATCCTTATTGCAGACGCTTGCTCAGGCGCATTTGTGTTTATTCAACACCCATAGACTTTACCTGTGGTTTATACTGCAACTATGCTGAGCAGACCTAGTTACAGTTTCTGGAAAAGAACCTGTAATCTAGCGTGGTCAACAATGTGAACAAGGCCACGATGACTTGTGACTTTGTGCTAGCAACTGGATGAATACAGACACATAATACCACCTACCTTTCTAATAATTTGGCACGCTCAAATCACCGTGCTGATAACAAATAAGGCGCCAGTTTGTTTACATTGCGCAGACCATTAAGAAAATTTCTGTGATTGCGCAGTTCAGTGTTGCCAACATTGTGTGAAAATTTTGTGTGAATTGATTGGACGGTTTTTGAAATATTAGAAAAAAAGTTATCTCGATAATAATTTGGCACACAGTGTATATTTCTTCCTTGAAACCTTATGTAAACAAAAGGATATTGTCCTTTTCCTCCAATTTCCATTTAAAAAAAAAAAATTCCCCAACATATTGTACATCTTTTGATTGTTGATTATAGGTTTATTAACCTCGATTTAGCTCTGTTGAGCGAGGTTCGAAATCGGTTAGCTAGCTAGTTTTTTTTTCTTTTATTTACCTTTTAATTGTTATCATGAGTGTTAATAAAATCATTTTTTCTCTATTTATGGTGGTTATTAAGTTTTGTACGATCAATAAAACCCTCAAATATTTTTTCGTTAGTTATGCGCTCTGTCCATGGAATTCCCATCATCCTTCTGTAGAACAGCATTTCTGTTGACTCCGGTCTTCTCTTCATCTTTGAGGAAATTGTCCAGTTCTTACTGCCATACAAAAGGATTGTTATTCCACAGCCTTTCAGCATTCTTCTCTTTGTTTCTCGCGAAATGTTTTTGCTTCTTAAAATTTTGTTTAACCTTTGAAAGGCATGTTTGCTATTCCAATGCACTTTTCAGTTTTGATGTAGCACTTTCAGGAAAAGTTTAAATAATTAAATATATAAATTATTTAAAATACATAATACATAAAGTAATCCCAAACTAACATAATTTAAATACTAACTTACATTAAAAAAAAAAAATTCAAGAACATCACTTATTGACTTTCGTTTATTATATATTGAGATTGTGTCACTTTCCGTCTTCCATAATTTGCTTGACTTTTTGGTTAACCTGATGAATATTTATAAGTGTTCTTAAATTTAAAAATTTTGAAAGAATAATAGCATTTTTGCTATTGTATATAAATAACATAAAATCATTGTATTTCCTTTGATAAAGTCCCTCAGAGGACAAAACGCACCGGCGAAGATAAATTTTCCTCTTGTCTTTATTGATATTGTCCTTTTACAGGTATACCCTATGTAAAATTTTTACAAAATTCATTATATAGATATGCAATGTGAAATCTAAGGCTTAATTCCAGTCGATGGAAGTTGTTAGACTGGAAGGCCAGCTCACCCAAGAGAAGTAAAACTCTGATTTTAAACTTCAGCTACTTTGCAGTAATAATTAATCATGGGAAAGATTCTGCAATTAAACCCTGAAGATAAAAACTGAAGCCAAGTCCCAGAGGCAGCCTGAAGTTGTATCCAGCCTTATTCTGGTAGTCCCTCTGATTATTCTTGCGCTAAGCAGTATTAGATCCTTGCACATTCCTTGAACAAAATAGGTGCTGCATAGAGAAGAGACGTGCTGTATGGGTAATTGTACTTCGTCTTCTTGGATGATCATGGCTCTCCCCAACTCCTCATCTCTAGTAACTCTTAGTACAGTTTGTTTCTTGCTATCCCTCCCACCCTCCGTCTGCCATCCATTTATATAAGTTCATCAGGTAGGTGACCCGCTGTCCCCCCTCCCTCTCCCGTTTGCAGTGGATAGGTCCTGTGAGTGTCAGATTTTCCAGACCCTCTTTCTTCATTTATATCCAAGAAAATTTAGTTGTTTTTTTTTCTTATTCTAAGTCTCTTTGTTGCTATTTTCATTAATATTTCTTCTAATAGATCTTTGATTTATTTATTTAAATGTACTCGTGTTTCGCACTACATAAGAATAGTCCTGGCTAAGACATTAAACTACATCCGCATCATGGGTAAGACGATAAACTACATCCAGCAGCATGGCCTCTGATCAGGAGGTTTTGAGGAGCGTGGAACTACCTCTTAATTGCTGGTGTTCCCTGGTCCACCGTGACCCGGGGTGGTAGCACCTGTTAGGGTCCCAGCTATGGGTAAATAGTTAACTATTACCAACAATACTTTTTTGAAAAAAAAACAACAAAAAACTGTTATCAAGCAATACAATTTTGAAGGAAAAATATTACCAGAAACAGATTTTTGACAAAACAAAATATTACCAGCGATAAAAAATGTTGTCGGCCGTAAAACAAAATAAACCAAACCAATCTAAACCAAAAAATACATATTCTATTCATACGAATCTATCCTAAAAATGTTGTCGGTATTATATAACCCACTGAGGTTGACATACCGTAAAACAAAATAAACCAAACCAAACTACATAAAAAGAACGACTCAAACGCTGGATGTCAGAATAAAATATTATGTACCAACAATAATCCGAAACCTTAAGTATTCTCCGTCAGGTATTCTGACCAATACATACGGGTCTTCCATTGCGGATCATGTGATAAGTAACTATAATTTGTGCCGTTAATTTTAGCGTGAACTCGTCCTCAGTAGGCCCGACTGAGATTATCATATGAAAATATTAGAAGCCATATATATTTCTTCCTTGAAACCTTATGTAAATAAAAGGATATTGTCCTTTTCCTCCAATTTCCATATAAAAAAATTCCCCAACATATTGTACATTTTTTTATTGATAATTAGAGGTTTATTAATCTCGATCTAGCTCTGTTGAGCGAGGTTCGAAACCGGTTAGCTAGCTATTTTTTTAAAATTTTCCCCCTTTTAATTGTTATCATGAGTCTTAAAAATCATTTTTTCTCTATTTATGGCGGTTCTTAAGTTTTGTACCATCAATAAAACCTTCAAATATTCATTCGTTACTTATGCGCTCTGTCCATGGAATTCCCATCACCCTTCTGTAGAACAGCATTTCTGTTGACTCCGGTCTTCTCTTCATCTTTGAGGAAATTGTCCAGTTCTTACTGCCATACAAAAGGATTGCTATTCCACAGACTTTCAGCATTCTTCTCTTTGTTTCTCGCGAAATGCTTTTGCTTCTTAATATTTGGTTTAACCTTTGAAAGACATGCTTTGCTATTCCAATGCACTTTTCGGTTTCGATGTAGCACTTTCAGGTGAAGTTTAAATATCCGGGAACCGATTTAACACAAGATAAGTAACTATTAATCGTCTATATAAACATAAAAAAGGTCTAGTCCAGGAACGGACAATCTATTGTCGCCTCATCCGAGTTTGATCTGTAAAACAAAAAGCAGCTGAATAAAAAAAAAAAAAAATAAAATCCCAAGGTGCAAATCCACGGTTTCTATAGACAAGCCTTTTTCAGACTTCTCACTCTTGTGCCAAACTTGAAATAGTTTTCATGTCTCAGGGAACACCTGCATAAAAATTATTGTTTTTACCATTATTAATATCTATCGCGTTTATATTTTTATCGTAATTCACGTGGTAAACATCGTCCTGTATTCGAGTCACTTAATGATTTATGAATGCGTCACATATAAGTCCTGTCCACTAACCAGTGAAGGCGGTTTCACATTGCTGCCGTATAGTCATCACTAAATGCATTCCCTATGATTATTATAATTTTAAATAATATAAGAGGTTGAAGACTTTATATTATAATAAACAAGGATTTACCAGCAATATGCTGTACATGGATAGCACAATTACGAATATAAAATGAAATAAAAATGTATTAGCCTGTTTCTCGCGGGACTCCTAAAGGCCTATAACGGAACACTAGGATCCCGTAGGAGATCACTCAGGGCCCTAGAGCGTCGGTTGAGAAACACTGCTCTAGAGTGACGAATAAAATCTCACACCACTAAATACATTATTGTAAATGTTTCTGATAAAAACGATTGTGATAAATCAAAGGATATATATATATCTTGAGAGTATTACATGGTTGGTTAATAATTTTTATTTGTAATCATTGGCTTGAATAATGACGTCGGGCATATTTAATATATGCCTGTGTATAGATGTGCTAGTATGGTCTTCTTTGTGTGTATGTGACCGTTTGCGCCCGTATGTGTGTTTATTGAATTCACCGTTTGAGAAGCAAACACTGGGACTACATTGTGCGCTGGAACTGTGTTGTTTGGCGACTTACTTGTGCTTTTTCACCGATGAGATATCATCTCGCGTTACTACGTTACTACTGCGTTACATGGTCGAACTGCCGTTGCATGTCTAATTGTATCCTGCTGTTGCTTTTTGGTCTTATCGAACGGTGTCGAGTCATCAGAAGGGAACGTGTCGGATGAACAGGTAACCCGGAAGAAACAAAAAACAAAACAAAACAAAACAGAAGAAGATTGCGTAATTGCGGAACTAAGTATGACTTAAACACATACGAGTCCAACAAATCCCCCTCTCTCTCTCTCTATCTCTCTCTCTCTCTCTCTCTATATATATATATATATCAAATATGTGGTGCAGTTCAATTTATATTATAATGAATCATTCATACATAAAGTAAATTAGTAAACTATATATATATATATATATATATATATATATATATATATATTACAATGAATCATTCATACAGAAAGTAAATTACTAAAGTTAATAATATAAGAATAATAAAAATTAATACGCAAGTACTTTCGACTGTTATATTCAGTTATCTTCAGGCATGGAAATTATTCTGTTTTTGCAATCACTCGATGTATGTTATGCTACTTGTTTTTTTGTTTTTTTTTAATTTTAAGCAGTGTAAGGTATTTCTTTAATACGCAAGTACTTTCGACTGTATATTCAGTCATCTTCAGACATGGAAATTATTCTGTTTTTGCTAAAATTCAGGCAGCATCCGAGACGAAAAAATATAATGCGAATCGAAGTATGTTTTTTTTAAAATATGTTATTGATAACAGATAAAAACTTTTAGAGCGTGCAGTCGGAACGCTAAGGTTGAATTTTTTGAAAATTTACGAAAGTGCGTTTTTTACTAATAAGGCAATTTGAGATTTTTTGTTGTTGTTGTAGGAGTTTATCAGTCAATGTGGCATGAACTAAACAGTTCAATAAATTGGGTAATGTCTCAGTTGTTATTCCAAATATTTGCATTTCGGATCAGTTATTTTAAATCAAATATGTAGTGCAGTTCAATTTATATAACAATGAATCATTCATACAAAACGTAAATTAGTAATATATATATATATATATATATATATATATATATATATATATATATATATATATATATATATGTATCAGGATATTACATCGAAAACATCAAAATCGCTACACAATTGCAGTCGTGTATCGATGCGTCTCAGTGCATTCAGCAAGCGATTGTAAATTAAACAAATTTTAATTTACAATCACGTGATGAGATACATTTGATACGCATCGAAACACGACTGCAATTGTGTAACGATTTTGACATGTTTTCGATGTAATACCATAAAATAAATAATATTACCCTACTTTGTATTGAGCCTTCTTTTTAAATTAAATGTTACAAACGTTGGAATTGTAATCCATTCGTTCTCATCTTATATATATATATATATATATATATATATATATATATATATATATATATATATATATATATATATAAGTAGTAACTGAGGTCAAAATCGTATGGCCTGAATATTGCGTTCAAACAGGAAACAGATTGTTGTGCTGATCTGTGTCCACTTTTATATTTACATATGTTGCATGTCTGATATTGAGCATATTATACATAAATATAACATACCTTAAAACTGTTTTCTCAAAGCCCCATTTATATATATATATATATATATATATATATATATATATATATATGTTGATAATAATATCAGATCCATAGTGGAAAGGATTAACCAAGTAGTATCCAGTTATTAAAATATCCATAGATAGCTCAATGTATAAAATACAGAGAAATATGATACATCGAGGAAATTCTTAACGCATCACGAAAATACAGTAATAAGTCATGATTTAGTTTTCCATTTGTCTTTTTTATCCAATTTGTATTATCTTCAGAATTATTCTGAAATATATATATATATATATATATATATATATATATATATATATATAGGTAACAATCTTTCGTTTACGCATGTTTCATTAAAAACGACAGACAAGGTACTACGGTTAAATTTTTTATTTAATTTTTCTTGTGTTCGACAAGAGCTTTCTTTTAATGACAAATAGTGTGTAAAAACTGTTCAAATGTTTTATATTTCCGAACGATTTCGGCTATAGCTTTAGCCATTATCAGGGATGATTCGATTTTTCAGTTTAATTGAGTGTGTGCATTATAAATTTGTTGTAGACATGTTTTTAATTTCCGAATGCGGTTAGCACATTGTGGCCTTGTTCGTAGTTAATATTCTTAAGAGTTGGCTTTTTTCTTTTTTTATTATTAAAGCTTCTATTTTTTAAAACATATATAAAATATATATATATATATATATATATATATATATATATATATATATATATATATATATATTATATTTTACAATAATGAAAGGTGTTAAGTGATTTTTAAATTTATTTAAATTTATTTTTCCATATTTAGGAACATTTATTGATTTCAGATATAAGTTTATATTTAAACTTCCCAATTGCAAAAGCTATTATGAAAGAGTTCTTAGTTTGTGTGCTATTTCCAGTTTCATCGTTTTTTATGTATCGCGTCTTTACGCGAGAAGACATGATACTTAAAAAAAACGAAAACAAAATATATCATGGGAAATGACCTGAAATATTGGAAAATTAACTTTCTAAAAACTTTTCTTGGTACTCTCCCCTATACTTTATGTCAAATGAACAATCTCTTATTTCGAAAACACCCAGATGCCCGGACGAAAAGCGTCGTATGTAGAGAGAGGAAATATTTCAGCTTTTCCGTATTTATCTACAAAGCCTCTTTGACGATTTGTGGATTTCAAGCCTCATATCGTGATTGAATTATATTTTACTCTCATCATACCTTTACAGGCTCTCTCCATCTCCCCCACTTTATATATATATATATATATATATATATATATATATATATATATATATATATATACCTGAACTAGTTTGACCAAATAAATTGGAATTTCGTATCTTGTTAGTGCTGATTAAAGTTACACTAGTCAGATATCCCAACAAGAAGGCAATTTTCGGTCGCATCTTGTAATTGTATACAAAGGAAAAGACAGTGGAACAATATAAGATACATGTGGGGATTATTTGTTTTTTGTTTTCTTTTCCAATCGAAAAAACCGCCTTTTTGGCACTGATGTCTAAAACTTTTGTAGTTACAATAATCTTCCAGGTAGGAAAAACATTTTCCAACTTTTTTTTCTTCTTTCTTGTAACAACAATAAAGAATGAAAGAAGTGGCTTTGTCTTGTGATTGAATACTTGGAAAGGAAGGAGGAAACTGAAGAAATAATGACGACATTGTGTTTGAAGTTTCAAGAGTCACACGCCCAGGGAAAGAAAAAAGGAAAAAAGAGAAAAAAAAAACAAAAAAAAAAAACAGAAAATTGTCGACAAAGAAAAGAATTATTTTTCTTCATTGTTGCTTCAAGTACAAAAATACGCATTATTTTTATTTCATTGCACTCATATGCAGATTTCTTCTTAAAAGACTAAAACACGTACTCATGGATACAAACATACATACACTCACAAACACACACATACACACACAAACACACACATATAAATACACATACAAACGCACACATATATATTTAAGAAAACAATATATAATTTTTTCATATATCACGAACAATTTTAGGGATGAACAAAATAGAAAAATTTTTTGTGGACAACGTTTCCTTATTTTGGACATACTTGGACTAATTTATGTTTACGATGAGGCGACTACACATGCGCACGAACGAAAGGGAGACGCTGAGAAATTTAAATAATTTTTGTTTACTCCAATATATACAAATAAACTGCTCACAAACACACACACACACACACACCTTCACAACATAGGAAGTGTGTGTATGTGTATGCATGTGTGTATGTATGTATATGTTTATGTGTGTGTGTATGTATATATATATATATATATATATATATATATATATATATAAATATACTAATTCCTTACAATAAGACAGTATGTATGTATGGAGAGGGAATATACGTATGCATATGCATGATGACGGAAACACAGAATACAAAAAAAAATGGAAAAAGAACACACAGGGGTCATTAAAAGATAAGAATACAGATATCTTTCCTCAATCTTTCTCGGACAAATCTTAATTGTTTTATAACTATTCACGCAGAAAAACTTTCTCACTGCCAGTTCAAGGAAGACATTTGTGTCACTACCACACAAAAAAGAGAATGTTTTACATCGAGAATGTTTAACATCGAAAAAACATAAGGAAAATTAATTCATTTTAATAATATGTTGAAATATCCACTCTTTGCCTGAAGAAGGTCGCGCGACCCGAAATACGTGTTGCAAAATTATGGAAAATAAAGCATAATATATATTTTTTAAAAAATGGACATTGCAGCCAAAAACGTTTGCGGTTTCTCTTTAATATATATATATATATATATATATATATATAGTTTTAAAGTGTGCTATATTTATGGGATAAAGTGCTCAATATCAGAGATAGAGCGTATGTAAATATAAATATAAAAGTGAACATTGAAGTCAACACTCGATAGTCGAGGAAAAAATCCAACATTCGCAGCCTGACAATTGCGCCTAACATGAAACATGTCTGTGGCCTCTGTGTCTTAACTTCAATGTTCACTTTTATATTTATGTTTATATATATATATATAAATATATATATATATATATATATATATATATATATATATATGTGTGTGTGTGTGTGTGTGTGTGTGTGTGTGTGTGGGGGGGTGCATGTATCACAAGGAGGTGGAAGAATTAGGAATAGAATTATCAGTAATGAGCAGGAAGAGAAAAGTGTAATCAGAAGGACAGTAGATAGTGATTGATATTGCAATTGGGTTTGTAGAGATTAAAGTTGGCTGGAAAGCATGGAACCGGCAGGGATTTCCACAAGCGAGAAGTGCGAGAAAAGAAACTGTTTGCATCGAGTTCACGGTTACATCTAGCCAGATCAATTGTAAATTGATGAGATCTTGACGCCAGTCTAGTACCGCATTTAGATTTTTAAAAAAAAAAGTACCATTGCGACGGGCTCATTCTGAAAATTACATTGAACGTATTCATAGAAAAGACACACACGCATACAGTTGCCTATGTTTTAGCCACCTTTGATTACAGAAATTTTGGCTTATGTAATAACATCTCTTCCTTTTTTCAGATAAGTTCGCGGAAGTAAGGAAATTGGTGAATTTCAACGAGGGCAAATAATAAGACGGTATCAGTATGGCAAGTCAAATAGAGAAATTGCTAGATTTTTCCAGGTTAATCATCGGGTGGTTCATAATATTGTCAAGAAATTTCATGAAGAAGGCCCTTGTCGTGTGGAACAACGTTCCGAACGTCCAAGCATCGTGTTTGAGCGAACGAAAAGGGCGCTGAAGAAAGAAGTAAACAGAAACCGCCGTCAAAGAAGACGCCAACCGCATAGAAAAGTCGCCATATGCGATGAGAAAAACTCTGAAGGAAGAGTTGCAAGAGAGAAACCCTTGATTTCAGCGGTAAACACGAACAGGCGTATGGACTGAGCAAGAGAATTCGAGGGCAAAGATTATGAATTTTGGCAGTTCGTCATTCGGTCAGATGAAAAGAAATTCTGCCAATATTCGAATTCAAGATTGGTTTATGTTTGTTATAGTGAAACACACCTATTCTATAGTTAATAGACTCTCCCACCTATAGTAAGTAGGAGTAGCAAGAGTAACAAGTCGGTCGGCAATGAGTTGGTCAGTCAGTCGATGTCGGACGACCGTTAGTCGGATATTAAAGTATCAGCCACCACAACTAGATTGTTTAGTCATTACCTATTATATCAACTTCCTAACGTTTTGTACGTCGAACTTATTTTAGGACCGACTTAGTACAAATACAAGCCTCCACTGAGAAACCACAATGTTTCAATAAATAAGAATGTCTGCAGGCAACTGTGAAACATGGGAGGCATTGGAGTAATGGTGTGGGGCGCTGTCCGGTTTGGAGGGAAATCTGAGCCGATTCTTGTTGACGAGCGATTGAATGGTCCAAAATACTGTCAAATATTAGAGAAAGGACTACTCCCACTATTTGAAACCAATCAGATTGAAAAGAATGTCTAACTTTTCCAAGAAGATGAAGCGCCATGTCAAATGAGCAAAGTAGCAAAGGCCTGGAAGGAATCGCAAGGAATCCAGACACTGCCTTTGGTAGCACAAAATCCTGACATGTATCCAAAAGAGCACGTTTGAGAGCACCTTGACCGAAAACTTCGAGAGGGTGCAATCAAGTTCACGTCAGTGGCAACCCTTAAAGAAACATTGCTAAAGGAGTGGCAAAATATGGATCAGACGATTGTTGATAACTGGATCAAATCCATAAAATATCAAATAGAAGCATTGAAAATAGCAAATGGAAATAAAAATACTGTTTATTTATGTTGATTTGGGATTACATAATTAAATTTTGAACTTGATGGAGCTTATTTCTCCTGGCTAAAATCTTTTCTTAGGTCACTGTATATATATATATATATATAAATGGATGATTTCTTATGATAATAAACGATATTTTAATGGGAACACGTGTTTGAGGTGACATCCCTGCTTTTTTATTTTCTTAAACAGTGAAATTAATACCATCTAGCTTAGTTCGACTAAAGAAAAACTAAATCTCTATAGGAATTGAACCTGCATAACATATGTTTTTTGCCATGAAAACCACTTCCCAAGAGAGGCATTACTAATTAGACTACGGGAGGTCATCATAAAAGCAAGACTCAGTTACTCATTTGAGTACAGCACAGTTCTCGTAGTGACCACTTAGGATTTTCGTATCTGAAATGTAAACTCAATAATATATATATATATATATATATATATATATATATATATATATATATATATATATATATATATATATATATATGTGTGTGTGTGTGTGTAAAATCCATTTAAAATGATTATATAGATTATTATATAATATTTATTGCCGCATATTATTATATATATATTATTATTTTTATATATGTATTAATATATATATATATATATATATATATATATATATATATATATATTATAATTATTTTTTAAAATATGATTCCTTCGCTACATAAGAGTTCTCATGTTTCAAAAACGAGAGCCGAAACCCTCAATATAATTATTAAAATTAAATTGAATTAATGTAACAAGCCCTGTTTCATCCTCAAGCGAAAATTTAGGAATAACTAATCTTGAAATTTACGTATCGTTATAAGCATGTTCATTCGTTACTATGGAAACGTCTGGGGCGACCATTTTTGATAAAGGGCCTAAGAGTTAATTTTTATCCACATATCAGTCACCTTCAGGAAGAGGTCAAGCTGAGATAGGGTGGGGTGTCTATTTCAAGGCGAATGATGGCATTCATGTACGCGTATCGTCTGGTCAGTCACAGGGAAAGATAGATTTTGGCATCATGGTATGTTGTTAAGTGTCTGGATAATATTTGTTTTATTTTATTTTATTTATTTATTTATTTTCAACGGGCTGTTTCATATATAAACACATCGCACTGAACTACAATTTGTTTTTTGACGATTTCATAGAGGATTTTTGTATTTAATGACTGGATTAATCTTTTAACTATGAAATTTGATTTTTTTAAGCTAATTATTTAATGCGAACATTTGTTGATGTCAGCAAGAAAAAGTTAACTCATGTCTATGGTTTAATAAATTTTCATTATTTAGAAACTTAATTGTGTGTAGTTTTTCATGTAGGCATAAAGGGCATGGGTCATCCCAGGTTTTACTTCTATTTATTATTTTCCCTTTTACTTTTCATTCATTTCTTTTAAATGCCAAAAATATTTGGATCGAGATGTCTGATTTCTATTTCTTATATTATTAAAGGAGCTTTTATGCTGCCTCCACCTAAATTTAAATTCATTCTTCGTTGACCCAATGTATATCCTATCGGTGTTAGGACTCTCAATGGATGAGATAGTGCATTGGTATACTACGGATTTTATGAGGAATTTATTTTCCAACGGGCAGTTTTCAGGGTTTCTACAATCACATAATTTTTCATTATTTTTGTCTGATTTTAGTTCAGGATTTTTATTAATACTGTTTTGGCGCGCGTGTGTCTCCAGGATTTTATTAATGTGTTTTTTATAATTCTTTCTAGATTTTCAGTGCAACTGTAACTTAATTTTAAGGTGTTTTTATTAAAGATTTCGCTAAGTCTGCTTTTAGTAGGGAAGTGTTTTTCGATTAAAGCTAGAAACTTATGTCCTAGCTTAGTACTAACCATTTGGTTGAACGGAGGGGTAGACCAGATGATTTTTCTTTTCCTGTTTTTCTTCCTGTTAGTGCTATTGTTTCTATAACTTATGTTAGTGTTTTTGTATCCACTATTTTTTAGGGCTGTGTTATAAAAATTATTATGTTGTTGGAATATTTCTTCATTAGCGGAGTTCATGTTGATTCTTTTCTCTATTGATGTGGGTATATGCTTAATTATTGATGGAGTGACTCACCTGATATTTTTACTTAAAAATTTTTTCGCCTATTGTTTTTGGGGTCAAACTAATTTTTAATCTTACTAATATAAAGACCCCTTCCTGACCACCTAGTAAAAAAGTTTACTCACCCTAAAGTATTCTATTGATAATTATAATTTTGGATATAAATGGAATTTAGGGAAAAACTTTGCAAAAAGAGTAACTCACTTATTTCCTGCAACTAGTAATCAATAGAAACATAACCGAACAGCTTTAAATAAAGAATAATAGAGGTATAATTTATTTATAATAGGTAATATAGTTCGAAATATTTAAGTATTTAATAATCTATGGGCCCTTCTTTATTTTGAATAACCTTTTCAACCCTTTTTGGCATTGACTTGATTGGGTTCTGGCATATCTCATCTCCAAGCATTGAATTTCATTTGGATATGAAATTCACACTCAAATCCTCTTTGTTGCTCAACTGCTTTCTCGAGAGCCTGTACTTCATAAAGCTCCATAAGTTTTCTATGGGGTTGAGGTCAGGAGATTGGGGCAGCAATGTCATAATACTCACCTGCTTCTCATCAAAGTATTCCTTCATCAATTTTGATTTGTGACAGGGAGCATTATCCTGCATAAAAATGAGCTTGGTGGGGTCGATTTGTACCCTTTCAGCAGACGGGAGTAGATAAGACTCTAAAATTCTCTTGGACTGCTCGCTCCTGAGGGTCTTTTCAACAGGTTTTAAGAAACCAGTTCCATGAAAAGAAAAGCATCCCCAGAACATTATACTGAACGGATGCTTGACAGTACTTACTGCTAAATTCAAAGAGCTTTCAAAGCTTCTTCTTCAGATTTTAGATCGCTTATCCTTTGAATTTAGCTCAACTTTCGTTTCATCAGAGAAGAGAACATTTAGTAAAAAAAAAATTAGGTGAGTCACTTTTAGCGAACAGCACTGCATATATGTACCGGGTGTAACACCAAAATTGTCCAAATCGTGTAACAGCATATCGTAATTCCCTATGTATAATACGCCTTCATTCATAATACGCAACCCCAAACTTGTGCTGAAAGGGTGGGAAAATGGTTCTGTTACGTTCTCCTTGTTTGGTAATCAAACCCTATAAGTTGTACCTCCACAATTTCATTAGGGTCAGCGTTTCCAACTCTTATTAAAAATGGTTTTAAACCTATAATAATATTATTCTAATTGAGTTTTATGATAATTCTTGTTTTATTTTACATTTGTAATTATTGTTAGGTACATTGTATTTGACATCGTTATGGGGTCGCAATCGCTGAATGTTAGCGTTAAATTATCGTATGTTTGTGGTGAGTAGACATTTCGCAAATGATATCGAAGTACGAAACAAACATTTTTTAAAGATTTGTTTGTAGCTGTGTAAAATACGCACCTCTTGATTTTGCTTATTATTTTTTTTAGAAAAAAGTGCGTAATATACACGGAAATTGTCCCTGAAACACTAAACTAATTGAGTTTCTTCTTTCAACGTTTTCAGATAAGACTTTTATCCATCTTGACACCATTTGTTTAAAGAATCATTGAAAAACCCTTTGAGTTATTCAGCTGGAAAGAGAACAGGATAAAATCGTTTTGTGTCAGCCACACTGTCTTCTCAATTGAGCAATGGTAAGAGGAAAAATATCATTCAGGACTTCAGTAATGGTACCAACATTCATATTTTGGCTTCCATCTTCCAAGTCCATTCTAGAACCGTCAAGAGACTGGTGTATAAGTTTAAAAAGGAGGAAACAGTAGAGAGAAAAACTGGATCAGGAGGGCAGAACAGGAAGAGGGATCATCATTTCAACTTCGAAAGTGATCAATTAGAAAAGATCCAACTCAATCAATAAGACATTTGGCAGGCGAATAAGGAGTTTCACATATGGCAGTCCAAAAATGAAATCGTACGTAAAACCTGTGAGACACATTGTTACTTCAGGACAGAAAGTTAAAAGGTTAGAGAGCGAAGACCATCTTGAATAAATTAGAAAATGATCCTGGAATTATATATATATATATATATATATATATATATATATATATATATATATATATATATATATGTATATATATATATATATATATATATATATATATATTTATCATTATTATTATAATTAGTTAATTAAAGAATATCAAACACTTAGAATCATATAGGTAAAAGTTTGGCCGCAAAAATTTAAATACAGTGTCAATCGTTATCTTTTATCCTCCTGTCCACATCTTTTGTTCTCGCTCCTTGGCAATGTTTCTGATTTTAACTCTTCCACGCCCAATAACTCCTTGTGCTTTGTTGACTCTACTGTTTTGCTTGGGTTGACCTCGCTTAATATACAGCCAGTTAGATCAGGTCTCCAGAAATGTAAGACGCCCGTGGCTAAGATACAAAGACAATCTGAAAAGCAACTTGTCAGCAGTCAATATACCACATAACACCCTTGAGCGCTTAGCTTTGGAGCGGGTAGAATGGAGATCAACGTGTTTTAGTGGACTCAGCAATTTTCAATCTGCTTGTCTGAATCATCTTCAAGAAGCGAGAGCACGATCTAAAAGGTCAGCCAATCTAACAGTGATCTCATCTCACAATCCTCACACTTGCCCCATATGTGGCCTCCTTTGTAAATCACTAGCGGGTCTTAAATGCCACTTAAGATTATCGCACAAACTGTCATAACTGAATCAATAAGCTGTCAGATCCTCATACGTCGAAACCGACGGGAGAGTCCATTATATATATATATATATATATATATATATATATATATATATATATATATATACATTTGTTTGTGTGTGCTTTTGTTTGAGTATCTTATCAATATAAAAGTTATATAGTACACTTTTTTCAGTAAACAGGCCTTTTCTTTTTAAATAGTTCTATTGGCCTACAGATCAAACCGAGCTTTATTTTAATACGATGATTTTGTGCTCGGATAAAAAGAACAATTGGTCAGTTTTTATATACTTTATCATCTGAAAAGAAAAAATATAAGAAGACACTGAAGACTGAGCGGCGACAGTCTGTTTCATGCGTGAACGCAATCTTCAGGCCATGTGTCTTGTGTTTTGGCTCGACTATTTATATAGGCTGGTCAATGGTGCATTTTGACCTTACTACGCTTGCAATATCACAGTTACAATACGTTTGTCTTTGTAATTCACTCCTGAGGATGACCTCGGGAAAGAATTGGGTAGGAAAAAGCTACGGCGTTATCCTAGATGAATTTCATTTTAACATCAAGAAATTTGTTAGAGAACCAGAATGGATTATTGTAAAAATAAATAGACATAAAATGTCTATATTATTCAATGAAACTTGTTGAGAATGATATATGTTACCTTATATATATATATATATATATATATATATATATATATAGAGAGAGAGAGAGAGAGAGGGGGGGGGAGGCACGGTGAGGATATATATATATAGTATCAGTTGATACCTAGTCGGGATAATTCCAAGTGGACATTGATCCAGAGACAGCTCAATGTAAGTAACAGAGCAATATAATAATAATGAGTACAGACGATCCATAAAAATCCATTCGGTTATAATTTATTTCATGAATATACAGATATTAATCTCTTCAGACGGAAGTTTTTGTTTTAAATAAATGGAGTCAATTTATCCAGACGAATTTTCGTCTGGATAAGTTGGATTAATTATAACCGAATGGATATTTAAGTATCGTCTATACTCATTACACACACACACACACACACACACACACACACACACACATATATATATATATATATATATATATATATATATATATATATATATATATATATGAAGTGTCCACTATAACAACGTTTGAATTATGTATATATATATATATATATATATATAAAGAAAGAACAGTAAGAAATGTAATCCGATGTTCTTATTGATATTTTTATTTTTACAAAATAGTGGTCAATGTAAATTTACAGAGCATTAATATTCTAAATTAACTGATTTTAAATATGGTTTTTCGCTACACAGTAATAACCATGTTTTAATTTGCTTGAGGATGAAATGGAACTAATGTTTTTAATTTAATTACAAAATTAAATTTGAAGCTTTTAGCTTCCATTTTTGAAACATGGTTATTACTGTGTAACGAAAAATCATATTTAAAATCAATTAATTTATAATATATATATATATATATATATATATATATATATATCTGTGTGTGTGTTTGTCTGTCTGTGTGTCTGTGCTTGTGTGTGTGTAAAAACAGTTTCTACATTTGGTAATCATCAAAACTAAGCTAGATCTATCTATCTATCTATCTATCTATCTATCTATCTATCTATCTATCTATCTAAATATGTTGCTCTCTCTCTATCTCCGTATTTACAACTTGGCCTCCTGATGAAGGTAGGAATATATTTTCCAAAAGAAAGGTTTATTTTTCAACATAATGTTCTCCCTTGTTTGTGTGTATTGAGTCACTCACATACTGGCATATATTCGTAGCTTTGTCTGACGTCTCATCTCTAGTTTACGCACACAGGAAATCACACTGACTTGCTTGCTTTCTATAGACACTTGTACAATTTTTAGTCTTCCCCATTCGCCGTAGACTTTCAACTCAAGGGAGAATCATATTTTAACTTTATTTTTACTTGCTAAAAACAACCGAATATCAATCAAATCTTCATCTGCATCCGTTGTCCTTTGCAAAAAATGGCGGTTGACTGAATACAAAGCCAATTAAAATTTTTTTTATTGTTTTACGGAAAAGAAAATATTTTATTTTACAGTAGTATGATATTCCCCGCCAAATGTCGAAGGAGAGTGGAACATTAAAGAAAAGGTTTGTAAAATACAATTTTAATTTTAAGTAGGTGATAATTGCAGTGGGAGAAAAGTAAAAAAAAAATGTCGAAGTCAACGCAACAGTGCTCTATTTTATTGTAAACCAGTTCGCTTTTATTTTCTGCTTAGAACTCAGGTTCGCTTGGTGGGGGAGGGGGGGGATTAAGAGAAATCACTTGTTCGCGCCGTCTCATTTAAATCTTTGACAACCATCGCTGATTTCTTGCTGCTGCTGCTGTTGCGAAGAAGAGGAAGAAGAAAAAGAAGAAGAAGGATGAGGAGGAAGAATTGAAGGAGAAGGAGAAGAAGGAGGAGGAGGCGACTAATACTACTAATAATAATGCAGATAGAAGAAGAAAAGAAGGAGGAGGAGGAAGAGGAGAATATTACTACTACTACTACTAATAATAATAATGCAGGTAGAAAAAGAATGAAATAGAGAAATTACAAGAAGAATAATGAAAGAATAAAAGAACAATACAAGAAATACTGAAGAGAAGAAGAAGAAGAAGAGGAAGAAGAAGAAGAAGGAGAAGATGGCGAGAAGAAGAATAATGAAAATAATAAAAAAGGACAAAATGAAAGAAAGAAGATAAAAGA